>CM017439.1:39919012-39991945 GCA_007726485.1 Eragrostis curvula
CTGATTGCAAAACCTCTGAGCTCTTCAGCTTAATTTCATCTGCCAATTTTCTTGTCTGTTTGCACAGACAGCTCAGGATGGGTAAGCTCTGTGTTAACAAGCGGAATGAGTAAGCACGTACTATTAACTATCATATCATCTTCTTTTTTTTTTTTTGAAGGTCTATCCTATCATCTTTGGTTCCATATTTGAAGTGCATCTCTTACAAAACGTCGGACAAAGCTTTCTGCAGCTAGCTAGCTATCAGCGCCGCTGGGACATCTCTCAAGTTTTGTACTGTTAGCTAGCTAACAAGATCATGGCCGTATGTCACATTAATATCAGTTATGTCGGCACACAACTGAAAACGCAAAGTGACAACAGATTAGGATCACTCGGACCCCAGCTGCTCCTGCATCCTATCTTTCTGACAGTGGTCACCGTCCTTGTGAGCACATACAACTAGCGAGTACAACACATCTTCGGAAACTTCCAGCCATCCCTGACCTTACACGCCAACCAGGCGCCGATCTCACGCAGGATCTCAGTCGACTCTACTCTACGTTACGGATACAGATCGCGCGTATCTTAACTAACAGGCCCCAGACGACGCGCGCACGTCCATTAGCGCCTAGGGAATCCGCTGACACGGGAGCTTCACACTAGCTGAATTGCTAGGGGCGGATCGGTTTTTGGCTGAGCAGTATACAGCCGGTAAACCGCCAAATGACCCGGCTGCACTGGTGCGTAATCCGTGCTCCTGCATGGTAAGGTCCAGGCGGCAACCCACGGGTCGACGGCCACTTTCGCCCTGCCGTGCATGCATGCATGTGTTATCCGTCACGGCTTCTTGTCCGACGCGGCCCGTCCCCGGAGAACATTTGCCATTGCCACTGCTTTCTGCCTGCACTTTGTTTTGTTCTGTTAGTTTTGCTCACTCATTGGTCAGTAGGAGTGGTAGCGAGATCTTTATAAGGCCAGGCGATGAAGCGAGATCTTCCACCCAGGGAGCCTCACACTTGCTGCAGTGGGTGCTTGGTTGCTCGTGACCAATGGCGTCCAAGGCGCCCTCTTCCTTGCCCCAACCTCCTGCTCGTCGTGGTGACCAGTGCCTGCCCTTACTGCGGCGGCGGCGGCCCGGGCAACAACGGCAACGGCCACGCCGGCAGTGGAGGTCATGGGAACCACGGCAGCAGTGGAGGTAATGGGAACCACGGTAGCCACGGGGGCAGCAGGCCGGGCGGCGGGAGCAACGGCGGCGGCAAGGCGGCTATGGAGGCGGTAATGGCGGCTACGGAGGCGGCAATGCCGGCCCTGGCAAGGAGGCGGAAATGGCGGCCCTGGCAACGGAGGAGGCAGCGGCGGCTACGGAGGAGACAACGGCGGCAGCGGCGGCAACGGCGATGATAGCGGTAGCAGCGGCGGCGGCATTCTCGGTCCGATCATGGTGGCGGCAGCGGACCGACAATCGTCTATTATACAATGCAGGACACGATTTAAATCATAAGAAAATAATTAGATATCATATGACAGTTGAAAAATGCTCTGTATGTGTGTTATCCGATGCTTCACATGCTTGCAAGAGATCAAGATTTATGAAGCAACAGAGAATTTATAAGAAATTAAACAAGATTTGGACAGATGTATTTTTCAGAAATTATACAACGGGCAAAAGAGTGATATGGCATTTTTCCAGGACAGAGCAAGACACAAGGAAGTCAACAAAATTTGATTAACATTTTTCCGAGGTGTATACAAGTTACTATGCATTTTACAAGCTTCTCCTAATGTTTGAGGATTTAAACTAATTTCGGAAAGTCCTGGAAAAAGATTATGGGTTCGGCCCAGCTAGGGTTTTGGGCTGGCCTGGCTGGATCTGAGCTGAGCTGGGTCTAGGCCCACGGCGCGTGCACGCACGACGCCGGCAATGGCACGGCGGTGGCATGGCGACCGTTCCGGCGAGTGGAGGGAGGGATTGAGGGAAAAATGAGGGGCGCGCGGCTCAGCGTGATGGCGCGGTTCGCGGCGGGGAACAAGGAGTCGACGGCGAGGTCCTGGGGTGGTTCAGCGGCGAGGAGGCAGACGGCGTCGAGGTGGCGACGGCGTTCCGGCGAGCTGAGGCGGCGCGGGAGGCGAGACAGCGCGCGCACGAGCTTCAAGGGTCCTCGCGTTCCTTGGCGGCCAACGACTCGACGTCGTGGGGGCCGGGATGGCGGAGTCCGTCGGAGCGGTGGCGCACGGCGGTTCAACAGTGGCGGGGAAACTCGATGCTGCGGTGCCCGGCTGAGAAAAGAGGTGAAAGGTGGAGTCAAGAAGTGCGAAACCAAGTTTTAGCAGCTCCAAACGCGAGGAATTGGACCGTAGCTCACCAGAGAGGGATGAATCGACGACGAGGTTGGAGGGATTCAACCGCCGGCCATGGGGAAGAACTCGTCGATTCGCCGGCTCTGTGCATAGAGGAAAGAAAGGGGCGCTCTCCACGGGCTTCACACCCCATTCCCGCGCAGCTCGACGTGAGGTTGCTCGACGCGGGATGGCTTGACGCTGGCGAGCAGCTCGGAGCTCAAGGGTGGCAATGGCGGGGATGGGCTAGGGTTTGGTGGAGCACGGCAGCGAGGAGGAAATGAGAGGGAGAAAGACCGGGGAGAAGAGGACGACGCATTTCGACGTTGTGGTGAGGTCGGAGGCGGGCCAGGGCGCTTTGCGGCGTCGCCGTACATCGGCGGCAACGTGGCGCAAGCGCTCGGCGTGCTGCAGTGAGACAACGGTCGCTGACGAGCGGGCCCGGCAGCAATCTTTCGAATTTTCGGATTTATTCAAACTGATATTTTCCCCAAACTTGGAACACAGTTTAGCCTAGCAACAAGATCCAAAATTATCAAATGTTGGTACCATTGGAAAGCTTGTGACAAGATCTACTAACTGGCCAACTGCACATCTGGACTCCAAAGGGATTTCAAATGGCAGCTGGTCAAAGTAGAGTACTTTCTAAGCTTTGGGGATTTTATTGGGGAACCAGATGAATTTCAAAAATCACAAAAAATTCTCCACAATTCTTGTTTCAGAAGGGCTATCCACTGGTATTTTTTGTTGCTCAAGTTGTTATGTAAAAGTTTGAGTTTTTTCAGAACCTTATATTTGACAATTGTTTAAATTTTGAATTCGAATTTTGGGACTTGGTTTGCTTTTGATTTCTGTTCAGTTCCTGATTTGTGTGCTGGCTGGCTCCAGTGATACGGGGTGTCACAGAGAGCAGTGGCGGGCAAATCACCTGCCACTAGTTACCACATACAATGGAGACAAGATGGCATCATCTACCCACCACTGGTGATATCAACAACAGTGGTAGGCAGCTGACGTTAACATGCCCGCCACTGGAGAGTGCTTCACCAATGGCAGGCAATATGGAGTCAGCTTGCCCGCCACTGCTAATGTCATCACCACCGGCAACTGGCACAGTGACGCTGCAACGGCTTGATGTCATGGTTGCCTGTCATTGCTGAGGTGTTTTCCGGTGGTGGGGTGGCTTTTCCACATACTGTCTAGTAGGCAGGGCCACAGGGAATCTGCCACTACAGCAAAATGGCTAACGCCACTGTAGGGCCATTTTGCAGTAGTGTTTACCGTTCTTTGATATCAGAATTGTTGAACATATTCACCTAATGTTAGTCAGCTTCTCTGCACGCGCTGTTTTGCAATATACTCAAAACCTTCTGGTTATAGAGCAGCAGAGACTGAAAAGAGGATCTCAAATTGACAAATTTTGCAATGAATAAAATAAAAGCTCAGTGAATATGCTGACTATATTGTCTCATCAGATCCATCTCATTTCCCATAGGAACAAGTTGTGAGATGGGAACATTGGAAGTACTAAGATCAATCCTTAAAAAATACCAGACAAAAGGAGTACAAGTTTACAGCACATCATGAAAGCAACATACAGCATGAGGTTGTGATACAACCAAAATACATTCCCATTTTTCGGAGTATGATGAGGATGATCAAGCCCTGCTTTTGGTATCAGTTGAGGAGCCTTCCTTCCAGACCTTGTCTCAGTGCCATGTCGTACCAAAACGTTTAAGAAGCTGTAGACAATCAAGAGTTGGTCCACATGTCAAGTGCCTTACATGCACAAGCCCTACCATGTTGGAAATTGTTGCGATACAATGAAAAAAGAAATAATAGAATGCACACAATAGCAATTTATTTTTGTGTATCCGAAGGAAAGAAAATGTATGTGAATGAACGATGCACGCAGTACACAGAAGCATGGGTACACAGTATTTGAAACAAAAAATATTACACCAATTCTCCGGCCCTGTTGTCGTTGTTACAAGTACGTACGTACGACATATGGGAGCGGCATCAGGTAGTAAAACATATGAATAATCAAACAAAGCTATAGTCCTCTAACAATTAGTTACTTAAGAATTGTATCCAAGTAACCCATCCTTAACAGTGGTGGCCAAAAGGTAAAACAAACAATCAGTCTAAGTGAAACGAGTGATAATTGACATGATACGCCATGTAATTTATATTAGTAGAAAATAATGCATGAAAATGAGGAACATGGATCAAGCTTAAGTGTGTTAGAGAGATACGCTAGCATACCATGTCCGTCGGGTGTTCCAGTTGAATCAGCACTAACTCCATAGTTGTCAGGCGCCGTAACGGATGAAGGTTGGGCTTCTGATGGAGTAGTGCGCTGAGAAGCAAAGGTAGCAAAGATTGAGCGCTTTGGTAAAAGAAAGTAGATTCTTTTGCCTGCAATCTCAATGAGATCCTGGGAATCGAGTTTAATTGGATCACTTCCTGGGTGGTAAGTGACCCCCTGTATCGTGCATCCGTGTCTGCCAAGGACCTCAAGGGCAAAATGGCGGTGCTTAAAATCATAGAATATGCGTGCACTTCGGCGAGACGAATGCATAACTCGTCCACCAAAATTAGAAAGATCCAGGTCAACTTTGGATTTTTTAGTAAAACGTCCCAAAATGATTGAATATTTTTGCATCAAGTAGGCAAAATTTTCACCCTGGAGCTTCGCAAAACCAGCCTCTTGATCACCGTAGCTATCAGATGCTGCCGCAGAATTCTTGGCTGCCATCTCCGGTCTTCCTGGCAGTAGAGAACACAAGATTAGTTTCTTCTACAAAGTAGACGGATTTATTTATTTATTTTGCAATGAGGGTAGACGGGAATTCGGTAGATCCAATGAAAAGAAAAATGATTCAGAAGGACAAATAGCTAGTGAGAAGAAATAGCGGGAGGCGGGGAGCGATATCAGTTTTTTTCCTTTATTCTAACTTTTAGATTAGTACTACAGAAACTAAAATCCAATATTCACTTAGTAATATTGATGAAGATTTGTAGATACATTTGGGTGAACATAAGTTCCATTTTTTTGTATCTTACTGCTATAGATATAAAGCATATAAAATTATGAGTACAATTGGCCGGTGCATGTTATCTAGCTACACTGTTTTGCTTGTAGTTCCAGGTGTCTGACCGCATGTTGGCACATTGTATTTCAAAGGGTGATGCTACCCAATTGCAATGGTGTAAACCGACCTCTAAACGAATGTGTTTCAAAATCAAGCGTGAATTAAAGATCACAGGCTTATAGTAACTTCCTATCATGAGAAACAACCAGATCGAAACATAACTTTTGAAAAAATGGAAATGCTGATGTAATATCGAAGAGGCTCACCATAGCGTGTGATTCTATCTAATTATAACTGAGATGTCTACAGAATTTATTTGCCTTTTGTAGAGAAAGAACATAATTAAAAACATCATATAAAGGCTATATCATGGAATAGGAGGTTAAAGATGGCCAGATGTATGAAATATAATAATATATTAATGATAAAAATATCTATATATGATAAACTTAGCAAATCTATAAATAAGGATGGTTTCTTTATTCCAGCATGAAGCCTGAATATTACCAACCGACAAAGTAAACAGAACTTGTGAGCGTGCACATTGTTTTCTGCACCTACTAGGTACACCGTACACGCTAGTGAATTTAGGGTGAAGCATGGGGAGGTGACCGCCCGGGCTATTCATAGACAACCTGCTGTTGGCTGTGGTGACTGTTTTACAAGCTGATGTGGCCAAGTTTAGATCCAGATATCTCAGTGCGTAGACAATAAGCCCCCAGCATCACCGATTTAGTGCACACAAAAAAAGGTGCATTCGTGGAAATCGTTGTAGTGTGGATTCAAATCTGGAAATTATTAGAAGAAACCCACAAAATCTATCTAACAGAAACATAGCCGCCTTACAAAAATGACGAAAAAATTTTGTAATAAAAAAATTGATTAAATGTACTCTTATTCTGCTATCTCAATATAATTATTGTCTCCTGGATGAAGAGGATACCCCTATGACAACCTGTTGATCAAATCAGGACTTCTCTTATTCCTGGCATAACATTGCGTGCCACTCAATCTAAAATGATGCCATCTTAACACCAACAAGCTAAGCTATATAATAAAGGAGAGGACGGTTCCTTCACTCCACAGCTCCGACCCTCCGTCTCCATCTCTCGCAAGATTGCGGGATAGGTTTCAGGCTTTTTGGGGTTTGGGGCTTGGCCTCAAGGAGTCCACCGGGATCAAAGGGAGGACGCGGGGAGGAAAGCTATCTCGGAAGTGGTTGCAGTTTGTGGGAAAGCAGAGAGGTGACAGCTAGGGAGAAGTTGGGGTGGGAACAAGGATGATAGCGGCAGTGGGGGATGAGGTTAGGAAGGGCGGTGGCATGCGCGGAGCTTCGGAGACGCCCTAGCCCCCCGAGGCAAAGGACATGCGCGAGTTGCGATGAAGAAGGAGGAGCCCGTGGAATAAAGAAGAAACAAGTGAATGTCAGATCTTGACCCAAGCTACTTTCCTAGCCCGACCGCTACTCTATTCCTTAAGCCTTCTACTCACAAACGATCTAAAGCTCTAATCCACAAATCAACCTACACTTCTGCAGATCCAAATAATCCCTATTTCGCGTAGATCATGAAACGAAACAAATAGCTGAGATGGAGTGGAGAAACAACCTTCAATAAGTGGTAGGAGCAACCGTGCTTGCGATTCCACAAAGAATACCACGATCACGGGTCGCCGGCTTGAACGGGATGCCAGCGGCAAGGTGATGATAGGAGGAGACAAGAGAGGACTTCCTAAAGACCTGACTAAATCCTCAACCAAGTCCCCACCCCACAGACTCCCCTCTCATCCTTCTTATTAAATCCAATTTATATTGCCTTTTCAGTTTCTACTTCAATTGTCATGTTCTACTTTGTACTAAAAATGCCAAAATTTGTACCCACAGATTGCCATGATTCATCACACTCGGCTACGGAAAACCGGAGGTACATCTCACACACCGACCTCCTCCCTCATTGTCCCATGGGCCCCACACTATTCTTCTCCCCCTCTCTGTTCTTGCACATATGCGAGTCCCTCTGATGCTGGTAGTTTGCCCTTATCGAGAGAAGGTCTTGGGTTCTCTCCCATGGGCCCCACACTATTCTTCTCCCCCCCTCTGTTCTTGCACATATGCGAGTCCATGTGTATATACTTTGACTATTAATTTCAAGTTTTTTCTTATATTGTTTCAGCATCTTAGGAAAATATTGAAGTAGTCTTTAAAAAATGTTGAGCCGGATTTTAGGAAATATTGAAGCTCGCATTTAATAATGATAGTTGATGTAATGGGCTACATCTTGTGAAAGATCAATAGCGCTGAAGTGTATTTTGGGCCCTATTAGTGCCAACGAGCTATGAGTGACCTGAACAAAAGTTTAGAATAATTCCTTTGAAGACATGATTTCATACAGCGCCTGTTGTCTGATCATGGGCTGCATGATGGTTCTCGTTAGCAGACCATGGGCCACGCTTAGCATAGAATACAGTACGGCGACGTAGCATAGAATCATTAACTGCGCAGCGCATGTATGACCTGCATCACTGCTGGGCAAAACATGGTGTTACGAGCATGACTTGTTTGGTAAATCAGAGCTAATTTATGGCTGTATTGAGAGGGGGGGGGGGGGGGGGGGGGGGGGGGGGGGGGGGGGGGGGGGGGGGGGGGGGGGGGGGGGGGGGGGGGGGGGGGGGGGGGGCGGGGGTGCGGGGGGCTACAAATTCCCTTTGGTACCCACGCCAAGGCGTGCATATAATACATGAACCAGGTTTTTGGGTGGGTTCACAAAATATAGAACAATTTAATCAATTTCCGGTCCTTGGAATGACCTGTAGTCATATGAATGCCTCTCGCGATTCCGTTGGAAGTTTCAACTCGGGATCAAACTCGCCAAGAGGTGCAAAGTACGCGTCCACCATGTCCTTTGAAACATACTCGAGGGCAGGAGGATCCCACTGCAAGAGCACAATTTTACGACTACATAGAGCATAAGGAATCAATTGAGCAGATCGAAAAATACCATTACCTTCGGAGCCAAGTCCTTGTCGACTAGCCGCGCTCTAACACCCTGTACAGCAACAAAAACAGATTGTAACGAATCCTAAAGGAGCTGCATATGTTTAACTAGCCCCGCTCTAACACCCTGCATATATTTTGAAGATTTATTTATGTTAAAGCTATAGTTCTAACTGTGCTGTGAATCCTTCAATTTCCGGTTCATAAGTTGCATAGTGATCTTTTTAAAACTCAGGTCAGAACAAGGATCATCAGCTCTATTTTTCTTAAATTTATGTTTGCAATACTTCTAAACAGAACTCAGCTATAACATCATCCTACACTAGATTCGTAAACTTGTAAAAAAGAAGCCATCTATAACAGTACTAACAACATACCTCACAAAATTCATGAGAAAATTGCTTCGAGATTCCATTGACAGACATGCGGTATTCACGGACAAGGCATTCATCAAGTGTCTGGTATCTACCTTCACGTATCTACAGGATGACCAAAAGTAATCTCAGTTCACAACATAAGGACAAAAAACCAAGGTCTGTCGACTTTGTACTTACCGATCGAAGTGAGACCTTCAAAGCTAACGGAGACGCCTCTTTCAATCGTTTCAGTGCCAATGTACACCATTCTTCATTCAGCTTAGCTGCTTCACTTTCCTAATTACAAAGGTAAATTCTTTTGTTCAGTTTTAAACGCAAGCTTAAAAAGCTTTAGATCAAGGAACCAAGGGAACAAAACATTTTCGATAAACTTAGCGTACAGCATCTAGTGCAGTAAAGTAAAATGGGATGAAACCCATACCAAGACAGTGGTAATAAGTTAAGGAAGTTAACAGGTGCATTAGACCATATTGGAGAACATGTGGACAAGCCTAATTTCATCCATTGCTTAGATCCGTATCGTAGCTCCCAATAAAATTTCGTAAGTTTCAGAGTAACTAACAATGTATGAACAACGTAAGACTCAAATGACATGTATTAATCAATACTCCCTCTGTCCCAGAATACACTCAAACACAGACAGGATGGCAAGTAAACTGGGACAGAGGGAGTAATGTTTAGTGATTGTTCATGACCAAATAAATCAAACAACAATAGAAGCGAAAAAACCATGAAATACAAGCAGCTGGATTGTTACTCACCAAGGCATCGACAATCTCTTCAACTGTTTCAAGGCTGAAGCATTTATCTATGACCTCCAGCCTAGAGTAACATAAAAAAGGAAAATAAGACATATATTGATCAAGGCTAAGCATAAGAATCTATGAAGAAATACCCAGAAACACGGGTGCGTGGCTGAGCTAGCGCACTGGTTTTGGACACGGCATCCGGTACAAGTACGGTGCAGATACAGCTTGGATACATATCAAGTATCGGAAACAAAATAAAAACTAAAATAGGATACCTCAGATACAAGGACACTTGTGTGATGTGGCCCAGACCAAGATACCTCATGTATCCGGATCAGGATGACATCCTACACGACCTAATCCAGGTGACCTCCCTCTTATCGATAGCACCCCCAACCCAGCTGCCTCTTGACCACATACTCCACTGCCAAGGGACAGTGTCTCCATTTTTTGACTCAGCTCAACGATGCAGCGGTGATGCTGGCAATCGCCTCCTGCCGATGGCACTAGACACTGAGTTCTCCCACTTTTGCTGGTTAGTATAGCTCGTGGTGGACTTTTGACTGTTTATCTCCTCATGTTTTACACTAAGTAACATTGAAGATGCTAGGATAATATCTTGGCTTAGGAATTGGAATGTCAGCTTAGGAAACGAGTAGAACAAATCGCGATACTGATCCATGTATCTATATTGGTGTAATTTAGCATAAATATACAGAAACAATCGTTGTTTTAGATAATGCAGCATCCTGATTAGCTCGGGGAAATTTTTAGTGCAAACAAACCATTCGGTGCAATGGTGCAAACATAGAGTTAGGTCCATCCGATCCCGATCTGATGACAGCGTTTTCTTCCACCACCGCGCGAGCGCAAGTTTGCAGAAGCCCCTAGGCGGATTTATGATATTGCACAAGAAACCCTCATGTTCGATTCTCTCTCTCGACTTGTTCCTCTATCTGACGATTTGTTCCCCGTTCTCCCAAATCTGTAAGCTGGGATGAGCGCCATCAATCCAGCTCACCCCGTCATACGCTGCTCCTGTATTGCGCTCCCTCCTTTTCCTCCTTTTTCCCAAATCCTACACGAATGTCTAGACTGGAGCCAATTTCAGATTTTAATGTGAAACTTGACTGTATGGTCTTGATTCTCACGTTGCGCATTAGTAAAATAGTATGTTCTGTTCTATAAACTACTGAAGCACCCCGGCCCTGACCCAGACAACCGGAAGCAAAGGATTGTGGCTTTAGAGTGAAGACAGTATAAAAACATTTCTTGCCGTTGCGCCGCTCTGAAGGTAGCAAGCCAATTAGCCAGATGGCGGGCCTCATCGTCAACGGGAACTGTGTGCGCGGCTGGCGCTCACAATGCTAGCATGCGAGGCCGGAGTCTACAATCAGTGCATCACGGCGGGCACCTCGATTTGTGGATCACATGAACGACAGATCTAGAGTAAAAAGAACAGAAGACGACGATCGCAAAAAAAAAAAAAAAAAAACAGAAGAAGACGACGGAGAGTCCGCTGGCCGCTGCCAATCCAGGAGGTATGTTGGACTTGGAGGGGTTTGTTGCAAAGTTGTGGCTGAGGGATGGTGGGAGGAAGCCTTGCCTTCCGATTTGTATCGAACGGGTAGGGTCTGATGTTTGCACGGTTGCACCGAATTTTTATTTGCACTCAAAATTTCCCCTGATTAGCTCCATCTTAAGAACATATGTAAATCCAATCAATGAAATAGGCTCATGGCCTATGTTATGATGGAAGAACAAACTTGCAGATCAAAGTTCTACCATGCTTGGACCAAATTATACTCCCTCCGGGTTTTTTTTTTTTGTTGGTTTGTTTGTCGTCCGGACATAAAACCTAGTGCAAATTTAGTTCATGGATGTTGTCCGGACGACATCATTTTGAGTCCGGAGGTAGTAGTAAAGAACAAACACTGTTTCTAGCTTTCAACTTGTTTCTAGTCTAGACATAAATTTTCCACCTTTTATTCCCTGCACTTCAATAATCATAACTGATCCACAGTACAATATTAGTTGAATGAACAAGCACGGTTACTGGTTCCTTTTAGTAGGTAATATTAAACATGGTGCCTGGCTCTGTAGGGAACAGAAGGACAAGACTCCAGAGTACACCAAGAAAATGATTCGAAACTACATCTCAGAGGTGTACCAAGTTTGAATCTTATGTGGACAAAAGAACTTCGGAAAAACCTAGTGGTATGTTTTGCTGTTTGGATTGCAAAAATACCTCTGTCCACGAGCATTCAGCCTGGCAGCCAAATAGCTTAAATAATCTTATCCGCGGAAATGGCAAACAGGCCCTTATACCATAACAAAAAGAATACATCAAGAAAGAGGAAGCATTCAGCATCGATAATTTGATCAGGTAAGATTGAAGGTGCTTGCAGGGAAAAAAAAAAAGCAGATGCCATCCCATTTGCGAGGGATTTTGGCATATCTTAATCAAACCCTTAGCATGGGCTCACTGTACTAATTCAATAAGAAACATTCTCCCAACCAGGGCAAAGAGCAATGATTTTCGTATTTCAACCCAAAATTGGAAGGAAAAATAGATACAGGCCGATGTCACAATCGCATATTTTAGTACTGCTGGCAGCTATACTGACTAGATATGGACACATGGTAAAGTACTTGATGAGATATGGAGATTTTATAGCTTACCTATGAACAATGCTTGTTTTGTCTGGATAAACTATGTCTCCATATTGTGCAAGGGAAGAATCAATAACTGATGGATCATCAGTTACCAATTTCGCAAGACGCTCATCAACGAGATCAAGGCCCTGTTGAAAAAACCAGAACATACAAGGTTAATATGTTAACTTTGTAAAGATGGTACCAAAGTAGAAAGGACAGAAACTCAAAACATGTGGTTTGATGAAAAGCATCTTACCTCACTGTGGGAATAGTGTGTTGCAAGGCCAAGAGCAATCATATCTGCTGCCTTGAGCTTTTCACCAGTCAAGGCCAAGTATTCCCCTGCAAGCATCCATGCAAAAAGCCAGAAACTTAAAAGGTAATTTATATGTTCCTATCAAGCAACAATTTATCACGACCAGTGATAACATTTTTAATTACTAAAAAGGGAGCTAAGAAGAACACGAACCAACATGACCCGTCAGATGTGACAAATAAAAAGAGGCTGCAGCATCAGGATGGAATCCAATATGAACCTCTGGAGTAGCAAAGACCTAAAATCATGGTGAAAAACAAATACATGATATACCCACCATGTCATTTCCATAGATGGAAATAGTACTGCACAATGACTATCAGGTTAACAGATGCAAATCATTTTGACATACCATTCTTTCAGTTGCAATGTGAAGCAGTTAGAGAGAAATACTACTGCATATTGACTATCAGCTTAAAAGACACAAATCATCTTGACATACCGTTCTTTCAGTTGCAATCCGAAATGTTCCAGGAATGGAGACACCACCTCCACCGCCCATTGTAACACCATCAAGAACGGCAACCTATATTAATAAATAATGATGATATCACTTCTCAAATCTAACAGAACGAAAACAAGAGAATAGTTTGTGTCCACGTACTTACATGTGGTTTCAAGTATGTTCCTAGAACATAAATGAACATGTACAAGGTCTTGAAAAAATCCTTACATTCCTCAACCTTGCCTGATCAATAGAAAAGGACTTAAACCGAAGCTGTATACAGTGACTCGTCTCATTAAAGGAACTTCATACACTACGTTTGGAGCGAAAAATCATATACTTCCCACCATCCCTTCAAGAAATAAGTCAAGGGCTGTTGCGTAAGAATTGAAGATTTGCTTAAAATTATGCTACCATAACTAGTTCCTACTGGTTTCTAAATGCAAGCATACCAGCAAACTAACAAAATGCACGGGATGAACTTCGATGTACAACAAAACCAATACAATACAGATCATGATGAAGTCAGAGTTACATGTCATGCACCATCCAACCACTCACCTTCACCGATAAGTCTGCGCAAATTAACAACATCTCCACCAGCACTGAATGCTCGGCCGCTGCCCTTCACGCAATGAACACCTCAATTTATATCTGTTAAGCAACATTGCTCATAAATGATGCAGCACCATACCTTCATCATAACGAAGCCAATGTCTGGGTTGTCCTCCCAGGACTCATAAAATTTATTGAGCCTGGATCCCTATCAAGAAGGTCATTTCACCAATCATCAGACCAATAAGGACCAACGCAAAACTGTATTGATTCTATAATAAGTGCATTCATCATAAGAAAACAGAAGTGAACAACAACAATACACATACACAAACACTAAGGGGTAGAACAAATCAAAAGAAATTCGCACTGCACCGAGCAGTTAGCATGACAATGCAGATATTTCATCAAGCATGCATGAGAAAAAGGGTAATTTAGTTCAACAACTTGGCACTTAGCATACACAAACGGCCATGTGGGCATTTCTTCAAACACCGGACGATCTGACAAATTCTGCAAATAGTAACAAAGGCCAACCTCAAGCCGACCATATTTCACATAACTGCAATTGCGTGATCTCAGAGGAATTTCATCGAAGATCACGCCTACGGTTTACATAGGTACTCACATCATAATGGAGCATGCAATTTGTTGAAATATAACCACTCCGCACTCACATCATAATGGAGCATGCATTTTGTTGAAATATAATCACTCCATCACAATCGGATCACACGAGCAAAGAAAATAACAAGCGCTAACTTTACAACCAGGGAAACGGGAGACGTTTAGAAGGCTCAGGAACACAAACCATGGTTGTGGTGAGGGCGTTGAGGTGCCCGGGGCGGTTAAGCACGGCGGCGCGCGCGCTGGCCTTGCCTTCCACGAGAACCTGCGGGTACGCACGCACGTACCGACCATAACACAGTGTCAGAGACGGAAGATCTCGCCTCCCTCCGATCTCGTCGGAGGTGGGGAGGCCGCGGAGGGGAGAAATGGCAGACTCGACGCTCGGTTACCTCGTCGCTGGCGGATGCAGCAGCGTGTGACGGCTGGAGGGAGGAGAGCGGGCGCACGCCGCCTAAGGATCTGCGGCGCAGGACCTCGCCGGCGCGGCGGGCGACGGCGGCGGCGGCGGCGAGGCCCGCCATGGTTGCGCGGGCGTAGGGTTTTGGGTTCCGGAGAGTGCAAGTGCGGAAAATGTGTGGCCCGTCAGAGGACCAAACGTACTAGCGATTTGGACTTCGGAGAGTACAGCAGCAATGTGGAAAATGTGTGGCCCGTCAGAGTGCCGTGACTGTGGAAGAAAACTGCGTCCAGTGGGCTGGGCTTGCAGCGGCACACTTGGGTGACTATAATTTCTTCCAAGTTCCAACAGCCCATGGAGCGAATGACCACCTACACGACGGGCCGACGGGGGGTCATGAGCTGAAATATGGGCCACGGTTGAATTCTGGCTCCTAATTTACGTTCGTGGACCCGATGTCCGTTCTGTTTTCCTTTTGCTGTCAGCTTCGATATCTTGCCGGGGAACAGTTGAAAGCTGAAGTTTTGGAGGTTCTCTCTCAATGGCGGTGCGATCCCGCATCAATTCATGTTATGTGCAGTAGGATTTTCGCCTATGCTCCAGAAAGCTGAAGTGGATGTGAGAGAGAAGAGGATACGGATCTGCTGGGGTGCGCCACGAGTTAATCATCTGCTTTTCGCAAATGTCTCGCTGATTCTGATAGGGCGAGACCTGAAGGTGTTGCTGGCCGCTGGGCTAAAACACATTTTGAAGGTAGTATACGACTAATACGAGCAAGCCTCAGGGAACGTTTAACAGAGATGAGTCCCCAATGTTTTTTAGCCTCGTGCTTGGCTTTTTTTTCCTTTGAGATGTCCGGCCTAGTGCTTGGCTCTAGTTGTACTCGAAAGCCTGCAACATTCTTTGCTCATTAGAGTTTCAGAACTGACGAAACCGACAAATGGGGAGTGGGATAGTCAGCTAGTGGAGGATACATTCAGGCAAGAAATGGAGTTTGATCCTAGCAATAACGACTAATAGTGAGACGGGCAACTGGCCAGCGTGGCATTATGATTCCAAAGGGCAGTTAATTCTCAGGGAATGATCAATCTATAAATTGGCAGTCCAGATTAGAGAGCATGAGAACCATCGAGATGCCTCATCCTCAGATCATCGCAGAATACTAAAGGGGTGGTACTTGTGGTTCAGGATCCGGGCTGGTTGGGCCAAACAAACTGAAAGTGTTCATTTGGCAAGTAGCACATAACAGTTCATCGGTTAAACTCAACATTGCCAGAAGAGGTGTGAAGCTGGATGCTCTATGCCCTATACGCAGGAGAATGGATGAGGATAGTTGGCCATACTTTTTTTCAAATGCAAGAAGGTTCATGGATAGTGACCACATACGGGTAGAGCTGGAAGTATGCCGGTCAGGGAGAGAGAGGTGAGTATAACCCAAGTTTAGCTATGAACCCAAACGCTGGTGAGTATAACCCAAGTTTAGCTATGAACCCAAACGCTTGCCAAACTTGTGACGGATCTTATAATCCAAACAGTCACCACATTCACGTTTTAACTAACTTTAGGCATGCTTAACTAACTTTAGGCATGCAACCAAACAGCTTGCACACCTTCGGCTCGCGCGTAACCTTAATCGCAATCACCGTCCAAACATGCTCCGAGAAATATACTGTCTCAGAAGAATTACACACAGGTGAAGACTTTTATAATGATGTACTACTGTCTTCTTAGTTCGAGAGCTGCCCTATCCTCTGCCGACTTTCATAGCCAGTGGTGTACCGAAATCCCTTTCCGTTCAAGAAAGAAGAAGCAGGATTCATATTAGTCACTCAAGTATATGCGCTTTGTTCAAAGTTCACACTCGGCGATATTTTGTTTATATTTCTATGGCAAGATGAGAAACAAACTTACGTAAATTTGGAAAGACATTCCGGACGGCAGGTACATAGATTTTATACTTGAAATTGCAAGAACATGCCAGATATACAAGTACACAACGTGCCAACAAGGTAGGGTCCGTACTCATAACTTTAAAGAAAGGTCAGTTCTTTACAGCTTGACCAGTAGGGGTACAGAATAAACAATTGCCTAGAACAAAACTGCGAGACAGCGAAACATTGCTGCGGCCGCAGAAAAATAACTGCGAACACTGTAGCTGCTGCTGAAAACACTGTAGCTGCTGTTGAAGAAATAACTGCGAACACTGTAGCTGTTGCAAAGCAGCGAGACGAACACGCTGACTAGCAGGAACCAAAAATTTTTCCAGCATAATCTTCATATATACTAAAGGAACCTAAATAATAAACGAATTGAATTGCTTGAGAAGAAATCCATAAACGCAAGACCAACGTAGGACCAAAACATAGCGGTAGCCTCTTATAAGATGCCAAATCAAAAACATTTTGGCCTGACTCCTCCAGATAACCGAATTATTGGTTAGCAGTATATATCTTGCTAATATTTATACTCCTCCAGACCAGCCAAACCGGGTGTTCTTCAGCTATCAAGTGGACTGTTCCTTCCATGTCGCCAACTTTTTCAGGAATTCCATCACCTACGTATACAAAAAGTGTTTTAAGTCCTCAATTAGAATATCAGTCACATAAAAGAACATTAAAGAAAATCAACTTTTCTTTTTGAACCAAGACTTTCAGAAGTTTGATGTGGTTGTTGAACAGTTACCTCAGCAGGATCCCTTAAAGAGTAGAAGGCATCACTCTCCTTGGGTATAGATGACACCAATATTCCAAAGCCACGGTTGCTTGCCTTCAGGACCTATTTGCACCGAGAGGATGTCATGTATCGTGGAAATGGGCAATACTATTTACAAATTCATGTGAGCAAACTAGATAAGACTAAATTATACCTTGAATGCATCTTCATCAGTTCTGTCATCTCCAACATAGATAGGAAGGACATCTTCACTCTCATTGAGTCCAAGGGATTCCAACAAAAACTCCACAGCTTTTCCCTTGTTCCAATCAATCACAGGACGGACCTCCAAAACCTGCATCAAAGGACATTTAATTAAAAAAGATTTAAAAATAATAACTAAAAGATAATTTGAGAAAAGTCTTCTAATTGCACATAGTCCCCACCTTCCTCCCATGGGTTAATTTAAGGCAAGGATAATCTTCCATAACAGCGGTTACTCGCTGGAAAACCTTCTGATAATCCTGCAAACCAAGAAATCAGAGTTGAAAACGATCAATATTCAGCTATACTCCTATAAACAGACCATGCATGAAATAATCATATAAATGAATTATTACATCTTCGGCTACATTACGGTAATGCACAGACACGCAAAACTTGTTGTCCTCCATCCTTGCACCATCTATGTCCATGATACTCTCACCCAGTCTTTTGTACACCTGACAAGCACAAGAGGTAAGACTGAGCAAGTCACCCCATATGTAATGAAAGGTATCCAAAGTTCCAGAACTTTGATACATACCTCGTCAATCATGGGTAGAAACTCACTTGCAGGTTGGAATAGGTTCACCTCCTTACCCTACAGGAGGATAAAGGAGAAATTAGAATTACAAAACAAATAAAAGTTCCGTGGGTGATCTAGAAAGCTGTTTCACCTGGGTATCAGTAGACCGAATACATTCCACACCATTGGACTCGGTTGTCTTACCAACAGGCCCCATAATGTCCATTCCATGACTTCCAGCGTAGTACAGTTCATTAAGTTTCACAAAGTCAAATACCTAAGAAAAAAGGTCATTTTTAGATAATAAAGCAAACAAGAGAAGAAAAATGGAGGAAAGAAAAACTTAGTAGAAAAGTACTAAATGCTGTACCTTATCACGAGACCTTCCACTAATGATTGCAGTTGGGAAAAGTGACGCCACATGCCTCACAGCAGCTCGCATCTGTGAAATACAATCTTTAGAGAATGGACTGGAAATTTAAGTGACCATAGTACCATACATATGGTGATGCTTTAATTTTACATGACTAGTAGGATTGAAGATTATACCTCATCAGACATTATTGCATTTGCAGGATTGTCCACAATTGGCGAAAGAGTTCCATCGTAATCGAGAAACAGTGCCAATCTTTTACTCCCAGCAAAATCGGTAATTGCCTCAAAAGAGGTCAATGCAGAAGGATAATCAACCTACAAAGGTGAAACGAAACAATGGGAATAACTGACATGTTGTTCAACATCCTGTAACATGGTCAAATACTACAGGTTTAAATACATACCATCCAGTTACAATACTGCAAATCATGGTCATCAGCTTGAACATCATTGACAACATCCTTGATCTGCCTTTTGCGAGTTGGCGACGAAGCCATCATGAGGTCAAGCCATCCTGAAGCTCGAACTTCTTCGATCTTACCAGGCAGAGGTTTCTTCTTTGATGAAGTGTTCAAGTAAAGCCCCGGAGAGGGGAAGCTAGTAGGTGTTGTGAAAGTCATGACAGCGGAAGGCAAGACTAACGTCGGGAGAGGATCAGCAATAACGGGTGAGCCGAGACTTGTCTTCAAATCCATCAAAAAGACACAGAACTTCGTCTCCCTCTTGAACAACTTACAAACGAATCACAAAATTCAACAGAACCAAGCACTTAACCAACTCTCTTGTCAATGAAAAACCAGCGTTTCAATGTCTTTTTGTCACAGCAATCGTGCATGCAACGCATCCAGCCCATTAAGCGTGAAGAACCTGCATTCTGCATTAACCCCCCCAAAAAAAATCAGAGCTGAAAATTACCAATAGCTAAAATAAAAATGTTGGTGGTATATTCAGGCCCGTACTGTTTCATCGCCATGGTCGACAAGGATCATTTACGAGGAAGACTCATTCATCAAATGATCAATCAGCTCCAAGGACAACAATTGCGCACGATCACAGCCAATACTGCAGACAAGAAAACAAAGTCAGTCATGTGCCGGCCTAATGTAACACCAGTCTACCTAATGTAAGAAAAGGTGACCACACTGAACATCACAATTACTGTGTTCGCCTCGAAAGTTATAAAAAAAGGAAATAGGTTAGGACGCCTTTTGGTCCAAGGTTCAGGAGTAACAAAGGGAGCCGACAAGACCACAGCTGGTGAGCCATGATTCCTTTTATGTACCACCAAGAATTAGTTGGAAAAGGACGTTTGATCCATTCATCATTAACAACTTAACAAGGCCAAAATACAATTTGCCGTCGGTCAAAAGTCTCTAGCATGGTGAATTACATAAGGCTGGAGATGAACAATTGAACATGCATACAGAAAAGAACAAGAAATAAAAGGACTCGTTCAGAACAAGTGCACATGGAATTGTTTAGCAGCAGCGCTCGGAAACAAAAAGCAAGCCCATAATCATCGATTAGGTCAGTCATAATCATGTACCATGACAGGACTCAACATCGATTGGACCACCGGCGCATCAATCAACCAACCAATCAACAACATGCCCGCACAACAGACGGCGCCTGGCCAGGCTTGCGAGAAAGCCTCGGCGATGCAACATGCCGCGCGCGACGGCGGCAGTGGAAGGCACAGCGCCCATCAACCCCAACCAACCGGAACAAATACGGTGGGGGCGCGCGGGACGCTACATCCAAAGACAAGCCCCCAGGGCCAAGGCCAGTGCGCCGCGGCAATCATCAAAGCAGAGATTTTTTTTTCCATCCTTCCCTCCCCGCGATACATACATACATCCAAAAAGAATCGGGGAAAAGGGCAAGAAAAGGGTACGGCCAGTTGGGACGGACCCCGCGCCCGGCCGTAGGACCCCCCGCGAGGAAGAATCCCACACCGCCAACCACCAGCGCCACCGCCCCTCCTTCCCCACTCCGCATCCCACCTGTTGATTTGTGGCCGCGTACTCGCGGGTCTGATTAAAAAAATCGCGACTTTTTGGGTTCTTCCGATACAGTTCCATACATGGAACATAACAGATTTCCCAGTTGGGACGGCGGCTGCCCGGTCACCCGCTGCCGCCGCCTCAGGGATGGACAGAGGTTCAGACTTCAGACCAACATGCGCCCCACAAAAACAAGAAACAGCAAGCAATTCCGCGCGAGATCTAGTACAACGAGTAAACGAATACCTTGACATGTTCCCCAAGAAATTAACAGAAGGACGGAACCCGATCGCGGGAGGAGGAAATCTTACCGGACGGAGGCGGTCGACGCTGTCCCCAATGCCGGCGCCGGCGAGGCGGTCGAAGGACCGAGCTGCGAAGGGCTCTGGGCGGCGGCGACGGGGAAGGGGGATTTGGGAACCGAACGAGGGTCGGGGCGCAATAGAGAGGAGGAGAGGAGAGAAGGTGGAGGCGGCCGCGTATTAATAAGCGGCGACTCGCCCCACTCTCTCTCTAGAAGCGGGAGCCGGGAGGAAAAAAGGCAGTTACCGGTCACGGGCGATCACGGGCCGGGTTAACCCCGACCGGCGACGAGACGGGGACCACACCGCCCGGGCTTTTTTGCTGACGCGGCGCCACGTAGCGTGATGAAGCGACGGCGATACGACAGGGAGGAGGGCTCGGCGTAGACAGAGGTGGGCCCGGGATCTACGGAGAAGAGGAGGCGATTTCCGGAATCCTTGACCGCCCTCGTCCGTCGGCCTTGTCCCACCGACGCGCTGACACGTGGTGCTGCGTGGGCGGGGCGCGGGTCCACCGGATCTCCACGTGGGCGGACGCTGGCCACCCGTGTGGCCACGTCGGCGGCTACGCGATACGGCCCCTGGCGACGACGACGGCTTTGCAGGCGCGGCGTGCGTGATGTCGCTCGTCGTTTCCATCCTCCTTTAACCTTATGACCGGTGGGGCGTTGGAGAGAAAACTCCATGGCCGTGAGTCGAGCATGGAGTTTTCGGCGAAATGCGAGTAGAGGCTGGCCCCTGCTGCACTCGTTTCTGTGGCTAATTGGTACGCCAAGTCACCGTTCTGACAAGAGGTTAGCTCCGCACGTGCTGAACCGTCCGCGCCGGCCGCAACCTTGGTGGGTCCAAGGCGGCGCTGGCACCGACGTGGATCCGTCCTAAAATATGGAGGCACGCCGCTGCGGGGAGGAAAGGCGACAGGGTGGCAGCCGCCGCACGGTCCGCGACCTCCTCCTGCGGCTACGCTACGTGACGCCGAAAACGGAACATCGCATCAGAGATCGCGTGCGACCGCGTGAAAGATGCCATTATTAATCACAGTTTTAGGGCCTGTTTGGCACAGCTTCTGGACTGGATTTTGGATTCTGCTTTTGACACTGTAGCTATAGAAAAAACACTGTAGCAGAATTTATTTTTAGCCTGAATCCATAATCTGCAAAATCGTAGCTTCTCACGGATTCTGTAACTGTAGCTATAGTGTTGCTACAGTGCCAGAATCGAGAATCTCTGCCAAAGATGCTCTTACTACTGCTACGAAGTACTACTCGAAGGATCAGTTGTGTTGGCTTTGACCGCCTCGTGAACCGTGCTCGTTCGGTGGAGCTACTACGGCCCGCTCGATGGAAGATTAGTCGTAGCGAGATTGCATATGCGAGTCGTACAGGGCCGCCAAAAGTCGGGAGAGAAAACTATGCGAGTCGTAGCATATGCAAAAAGCCGTGCTTTCCCTGCGTTGATTGTGCGCAGGATCTTGTCGCGATCCAACTGTTGGGCACGGAATTGCTCTTTCCTGTGACTTGTTTAAAGCCGGTCGCCCTAACCACCAAAACGAGTGGACGCCGTTGATCGAGCGGCCGGCCGGCCGGCCGTCACCCCGCGGATACTCTCTCTACTCATAGTAGTATCATACCGTTAGCGGTAAGTGTATGGCCCGTGTGTGAAACGTATCTGTGTTTTTTAATTGTCGTGTGAAACGTATCTGGCCCTTGCATGTTTCTGGAATCTGAGTGGCAGCAATGGTCGCGGAGTGAGCAGACGACCGTAGCTTGAGCGGCGGCAAAGCCAAAGAAAGGCACAGCCAGCTGGGAAGCTGGACGAGGCACAGGCATGGCGAGCAAGGGCCAAGCGCCGCGGGGGCTAGCTAGCTCACAAAATTGATGTGAATCGAACAGCTAACAGACAGATGTGTCACGATGCCAACGTGTCCCAGCCTGCAGCTAGCTGGTTACTGTACCAGAATTTGCACCACACGAACACGTCATGGGTACGTCCGGCCGTCGGCGCCGCTTGTTCCGCGTGCTGAAACGTGCCGGTGGTGATGCTGCTGATGTGAACTTAACCCTTGAGGCAAATTGATATGCAACCTGGAGCGCGCGATGACAAGATCAGGAATGCCAAAGGCGGAACGGAACATGCGTGCGCATTAAGTACGTGGACACAGCTTGAGAAGGAAGCAGCAGATCTCTGCTCTGCCAACCACGATTCCCGTGGATCTCGTGTGTGTTGGTGGCGACGGTCAATCGCGAAGATACCGCTCCTTTTCGCGGAGACAGGAAAATAAAAACCTGTGGGGCTTGCTAGTAGTAGTTGCTACGGCCAACTTGCCGCGTAATTTAGCTCACCACCAAGTGCACGCGAGGCTAGCTAGCTAGCCGGCTAGCCTGCGTGCACCAACCAGCTTGCACGATCGTCTCGTCTCTGCCGCTGACGAGCTCGCGTGAGACCGATCGCTCGTCAGCGCCTCTCTCCTCGTTCCCGCGCCCCGTGCGCGGCCGGCACGTCGTCGTGAACTCGTGTTAGCCCGCGACGCGTTTGTCGGTGGAGGCACACGTACGTATGACGAGAGCGGCGAACCAGGGTGGTGCGGTCGTGGCGCTGACGATGAAACGCGCGGATTCGTGCGCCAGAACCAAAAAGGTCGGCGCGTCCAAGTCACCGCCGCTCGGCAGTTGGCGTCTCTGCAGGCAGCGCTGTCCCGGTCACACGTTGTACGAACGACGCGGCAGATGGCCATATGGGTCCGTCAGAATATTCTGGATTGGAACGGCTTTTTCCCCTCCGAGGTCAAGCAGAACCAGTCCATCCCATAATTACGACGAAATCAAGCCACGCGGCTGTATTCATTTTGTCATTATTACTAATCAATGAAACCACAAGTCAATGCGCGAGAAATCGTACCGAAGCTTCATGCGTGAGTCACCGCCGCCAATGGCACAGGCCGACCGGCCCCCCGGTGTCGTCGATCGTACCACGTCGTCATCATGCATGACTCGTACGTGATTCAGACAAGACTAGTACACTTTGTTATTTTTCTAGTATTTTTTGTTGCCAGGCATTTGGCCGTAATTAACTCTATGGAAAGTTTGCTGGCGAAGTACAATGTCGTGGCGGTGGCATGTTGTGTTGTGCGGAACTCCATTTGACAATTTGGCTTTGCTCTTCAATCGCTGATTTTTTTTATGCATGGATGCGTCCTTTTGACAGATCGACGGGCGCATGCAGCGGCGGCATGCCTTGGCCTCCAAGAAAGAGAGGACGAGAACGTTTAAAAAAGCGGGCGCTGAAAGTACGCGGCATATGACTCACTGACACGTCGAGGCAGCCGGCCATCGGGGAGACCGTAATTAGCACAGCTAGTGTGTACTATGCCGATGACACTAGCTAGTCACTAGCTAGCAAATTTTTTATATGAGCATATGTCCTAGTACTACTATTTACTTAAACTAGCTAGATGCAATTGGCAACCCAAATCATTTTGGTTAGCTATCATACAAGTTGCTCTCTCTAAAACTGCTCAAATCTCTGGTTCTTCCGTTCTTGTCTGGCGACACGGCCATCTCACGCACAGGTGTCCAAAGCACGGTCTTGGAGCCAAGGAGATCGATTCGCGAGAAAAGGCATTTCTTGGCCCTGCCTACTACTACTACATTTGGCCGGGTGGCCGGGCATCTGCTGCAACTTGACGCATGCCCACCGCGCGCGTGGTGCCCACTTGCACCATCGATTTGGGAGCAGTAATACACATTTTTGGTACCGACCGCCGGTGTCCGGAGAGATCAAATCAGGCAAGGCCCGCACATGCCTCCAAGCAAGAGGGCCTTGATTGGCATAATCAACTCGGCGCGGTCGTGCTTTCCGACGAATTAGGAGGCGCTGACATGACGCTGATTTCGCCGCTACCTCGTGGGCGGCTCATGCAACAGGCAATTTCAATACTACTGCTGCTAGTGAGGTGCGCCCCCTATAGCTTTTTCGTCGCCGTGGTCACCATGAGGCGCCGACCGGCCGGGCGGAGCGGCATCGTCGTTGTCGCCTCGTCGGTGCGAGAAAGTTAGTTTGTAGTAATCAAATGGCCCAACAACGATAGCACTTCAATCGATCAACGACCCCTGTTAAAAAGCTTGCACCGTTACTATTGTTTTGGGCACACGAGCGCAAGCACGTGGTCTCTCAGTTCCATTCTTTCTTCTTACAATAACACAAGGTATGGTGCCGTTGAACCGACCGGCTACCTGCTAGCTAGCTACTTGTAACACTTCATCTACTCCTACGTGTAGCCACATGTGCTTGAGCGCGCATTCGTTGCGCGCGCGCGGGGTCCGGCCGGTGCGGTGCCGACGGCCGCGCGGCGGTCACTTCCGCTCGCGATGATTGGATGTCCTTATTCCTAATTAGTCGATCTTTCCTTAACTTTGTCTAATGGCCGCGCGCCGTGCTAGCTGAACCACCGAGCGTCGTCGTCCTCCTCCAGCATCCGCCGCGCTGTGCGGTGACGAAGTGGCCATAAATTTTTTTAAGGTAACGTGCGCCACGCAGCGATTTGACATTCTCTCCAACACAAGTTGCAGTGGGTACGCGTGGGCTGTTTTTTTCCACGCGCACGTTGCTCGCGCCGCGGTGGTTGCATATTTTACGTCATGCAGAGAGACATGCGTGACTGAGCACATTCTTTTCCCTCTTTATTTCTTTCTTTTTGACAGGAATCTTAAAAGGAATGCCCAATCGGTGCGTTACGCGTAACTTGAAGGAATCTCTGGTCATCAAGTCGCAAATACAAATATACTGGCGATGAGACGAGTCGACGGCTCAAGCACAATGGTGGTTGCTGGTCACCAAGTCCCAAAACCCTAATACATACCGACGAGGCGACAACGACTCAACCACAATCGTCGCTGGCCACCTAGTCGCAAATACAAATGAGTGTGTTTTGCGTATACCTTAACGGCATATGGACATTGTTAAACGAATAATGTAAAGGAGGTTTCACACGTTGTTCACACCACTTGCCTTAGTGAAAATTTATATGCGTCCGGTGGCGGGTGTAAGCTGCAATTCACAAGTTAAATAAAGAATACTAACAGCTATGGTAGCTTTACTACGTACCGTCCTTCATCATCTGGCCGACGTGAGCTAACTACTCATCCATTGATCGCGAATACAGCTGTGTACTGAATCCGTGCTAGTACACAGTACTGGACGAGCACTATTGAAGGTCATGAAATCCGACGTGTCGCCAGGTCGGTCGATCAGCACCGACGACGATGCTGCACGTTTCCACATGATTGCGGCCGGTGCAGGCGTCGATCGCGCTGGACGTGACTGGACCCCCGTCGTCCTGTTGCGTACGTTAGGTTACGTTACGTAGGCGGAGTCGCAGCTACGGCCAGCTTGCTGCCAGAAGCGTGCAAGCACTGAAGCACAGTTGGCAGCAAGCAAACGCAAGACTGCTGAAGGCACATAGCCAGAACGTACTAGGCTAGGGGACCACCAGGTGAGCTGGGTTTCCATTGATCGACGGGTGAAGCTAGGGCAACGGGTCGAACCGCGACATGAAATTCCCTTTCAGAGGTGGTTCAAGTCTTCGAGGCATGCACGAATTTTTGTCCTTCGTAGAAGAAAGGGAATCAAAATGGTCTGTAATCTCATACCCGTGTAAGTTTGAGCCCAGCAAAGGAAGGGCAACTAAAATTTCCAAGGCCCAACTAAAACGTTTTATTTGGGCTCGAAACTGTGCGGACTGCTGATCCCTACGGACGGGTTGGACTTACGTGACTGGACTGGACCTCGTGGCGATGCAATTGCATTTGGGCTAAATAAAGCACGGGCCTTCTGTGACTGGGCCGTCAGTTATGCATGGACAGCCCTTTTTTAGGCCAGCGGCCCGTCGAAGTTTTTACCATTATCCTACACGCGTCAAACCTGCGGCCCCACCATCCACAAAACTGTTTCAGGTACACGACCACTCCCTCCACTCTCTCTCGGCCGTCGATCGGCCGTTCCCCACTCCGCCGCTCAAGATGCCCAATTCCCTCCTGCCCCTCCTCCTCCTACTCTCCGTCGCCGCCGTCTCCGGCGACGATGCCGACCCCTGCTTGGGCCGCCGGATCCACATCCGGCGCCTCCCCTCGCGCTTCAACACGGACCTCCTCCGCCACTGCGGCGCCGCCGCCTTCCCGCTCTCCGACCCGTCGTCGGCGGCGACCTCGCCCCCGCCCTGCGAGTCGGTCGCCAACCACGGCCTCGGCCCGCGCACGCACCCGCGGAGCCGGTCCTGGTACCGCACCGACGCGCGGCTCCTGGAGGCCTTCTTCCACCGCCGCGTCCTGGAGCGGGGCTGCCTCGTCGACGATCCGGCCCGCGCCGACGCTGTGTTCGTCCCCTACTACGCGGCGCTCGACGCGCTGCCGTACGTGCTCGACCCGTCGCTCCTCGACGCCTCGGCCCGGCACGGCGCGGCGCTGGCGGAGTTCCTGGCGCGGGACAGCCCGCGGATCCTGGCGCGGCGACAGGGGCACGACCATTTCCTGGTGGTGGCGGGCTCCGCGTGGGACTACGCGCAGCCGCCGTCGGGCGGCGCGGTGTCGGAGCCCAGGCTGTGGGGCACCACGTCGCTGCTGCGGCTGCCGGAGCTGGCCAACTTCACGTTCCTCACCCTCGAGTCCCGCATCTGGCCGTGGCAGGAGCACGCGGTCCCGCACCCGACGGCCTTCCACCCGTCCTCGCTCCCGCGGCTGCGCGCCTGGCTCGCCCGCGCGCGGGGCGCGCGCCGCGACACGCTGATGCTCTTTGCGGGGGGCGCCTCCCGCCCGTCCCGCCCCAACATCCGGGGCTCCATCCTCGCCGAGTGCGCCAACCGCACCGACGCCGCCTGCGTCGTCGTCGACTGCTCCGGCGGGAAATGCGCGCACGACCCGGGCCGGTACATGCGCCCCATGCTGCGGGCGAAGTTCTGCCTGCAGCCGCCCGGGGACACGCCGACGCGCCGGTCCACGTTCGACGCCATCCTCGCCGGCTGCGTGCCCGTGTTCTTCGAGGACCTCGCGGCGCGGAGGCAGTACGGCTGGCACCTGCCGCCCGCGCGGTACGACGAGTTCTCCATCCACATACCCAAGGAGACGGTGGTGTTCGGTGGGGTCAGGATCGTCTCCACGCTCGAGGCCGTGCCGGAGGCGGAGGTGCGGAGAATGCGGGAGCGCGCGCTGGAGTACGCCCCGAGGGTGATGTACCGGCGGCACGGGAGCTCCGCGGAGCTGAGGGAGGCGGGAATGGACGCCGTCGACCTCGCCGTGGAAGGCGCGCTGCGGAGGATACGGAACCGGACGCTCGCGCTGGAGGAAGGACGGCCGGAGAGGATATACGCGCTGGAGGACGATAGCGTCGACGCGTAGGATCAGGAGAATGTTCTTGTTGACGTCTTCTTCGCTTGAATCAGGACATGTTGTTGTTGTGCAGATAGATAGATGCTTATGCATTGCAAGCTTCCACTCATGGATGGAGAGTAAAGGAGATAACAATGTTTGTTCCTTGACAGTAGCGTCCATTTCTAGTGCTGTGTATTGGTAACATTTTTTGCTGTGTTCACTGTGTTGTCTTCTGTTTATATCACGAGAATCGCGATGCCACATCAAAGAGAGTTATACGATCCAATTTCTTGATTCAACAGAAGTTGAGAGAGGATCGTGTACTTTTGGTAGGAAATGATGGGGGACTTCGCTGCAAGAGCGTAAACAGTGGGGACTTTAAACAGCAAGAATGGAAGAGTCCAATTAGTATGTTAAGAAACTTTGATAACAGCAGCACCAGTGGTCTAGTGGTAGAATAGTACCCTGCCACGGTACAGACCCGGGTTCGATTCCCGGCTGGTGCATAATATTTTTTTCATAGCGTTTATTATTTTTAAAGCTACAAATATTCTTCTGAGAAAACAATTATGAAAACAAAATGACGCTGAGAAAATGTATTTGCCCATTCCCCTGTCATTTACAAATCAATTCTTTGTAATGCTTATTGCCTTATTCTAATGATGGCCATAGACATATAAAATGAAACTGGAGATGAGAATCATGAGACAGATTTTACAAGTATTTCTTGAAATCTTCATTTGCTTCGGCTACTAGATGGTCATCATCCCACTCATCGCGATAACTCTCAGGACGAGCCTCTTTGTTCTTTGCATTAGCAGCATACATCAGCTTCCTCCATTCCTCAATCGGTGGATGGCCGCATTGCTCGGCGAGGCAATCATCATATTCAAACTGAAGGTAAAGCATGCTTTATAAGGGGATTGAAAGTATTCAGCTATAAAATAATGTGATGAAGGAAAGTTAGCTACTGAGGCTACCTGATAGTTTGAAAGGTTATGAGTGTATCTCTTAGGCCATCCCCACGCCTCTAGACTCAAGTAAAATGTTTTCACATCTTTCATCATTTCGTCTTCTGATGGAAGCTTGATCCATCCTGATAGAACCCCAGCAACCCATTTGCTTTGGAGTTCAAATAGAGGAAAGGGAATTACCTGGATGAAACAAAATCAGGAAGCTTTCATACCTTTTTTTTCCTTTTGTTTTGGTGGCAAATGAAGGTTTCAGAGCATTTTAGTGTAAGCAATTTGCACCCAAACTAACCCTAAATGGTAACCCAATGAACGACAGTTGAGGAGCCACTTCTGGTGGGAAAACATGCTTGAATAGGGGATCAACACAGTTGTCAACCACAGTGATAGTACTATCATCTCCAAGGAATGGGAATTCATACAGGTATCTAGCCAACATAAAACAGATGAAACCCATGATTAGCTTCAAACAAAGTGGAAAAGGCTGCATCCTTTGTGTAAGAGAAGTGGATTTGCATAAACACTGTGAGTCTGTTTACCCAGTGCAGTGCATGATGACATCGGCTTTAATTGAGATGCCATCCCGGAACACCACACTGCCGTCTTGCTGTGCACGATCAATCTGCAGCTACAACATTAGTTCTGCAAACACACTGATTGTGGCAGCTCTTTCAGTGGATAAAGCTACCCTATTGTGACTCACCGGGCAAAAAGGTAGTTTACCATGGAGTGAAGCCACAGATTATCGTAGCCAGGTTGCTTCTCACAGGTGGAAGCTGGTGCTGATCTATCGGCAACGTGCACCTCTTTGGCAACGCTTGCAACGTCTCTTGAAATGTCAACAGCACTCGCTGAGGCCCCAATTATGATCACTACCTATGGATGCGAGGAGTACTCTTGGTTATGCATGGAGATGGATAATGCTAGAACGAATCATGGAGGGGGGAAACAGGGGAAACACACACTTGATCAAGGAACGGCTCCGGCTCACGGTAATTGTGGCTGTGCATCTGCTTCCCCGGCCAAACATCTACCCCTGCAAGGTTTGATAGCATAAAACTGATGAGTGAGAAGCCAAGAAGGCAGTGACCATCTACAATTCAGTGTCAGGAATTCTGTAACTTCTAGTCATCGGCAGGCAGAGCAACGGACCATGCAGTTCATACTTCATTCGTAGACTAGCACATTATGCAGTGCATTGGTTTCAGAGCATATGCATGTTCAAGAGTTCAAACATCGCGATTACAATTCGCTCAGCGCCAAAGTTTACCCGGAATGACGGCGACGCGAGGCTCCGTGTAGTGCCCGTTGCAAACCACGACGGCGTCGTACACCTCCTCCTCGCCGCTCCCCTTGTCCCCGAGCTTCCTGGATGCCACCGCCCACTTCCCGCCGTGCTTCCTCCGGACGCGCACCACCTCCGTCTCGAACCGAATGAGCCGGTGCAGATCGAACCGCCGCGCGAACGCCTCCAGGTACCGGAGCACCTCCTCGTGGCCCGGGAACCTGCGCGGGTCCGCGGAGCCCGCGGCGGCGGCGGAGAAGGGGAAGTCGAGGAAGCCCATGACCTCGCGGGGCAGGTTGGTGCGGAGCGAGGCGTAGAGGCTGGAGTGCGTGGCCGCGGCGCCGAGCGGGTCGGCGGCCGTCGCCGGGGGCGTGTACAGCCAGGTGCCCCCGACGGCGGCGGCGCGCTCGAAGACGACGGGCGCGTGACCCTCGCGGCGGAGCTCGCGCGCCGCCGCCAGGCCCGCCGCTCCCGCGCCGACGACGGCGAGGCGGAGGGAGGCCGACGGCATGGGTACCGGGAAGAGCAGAGACGTGTGGCACCGGGATGGTTTCGACGTGTGGCACCGGGATGGTTTCGCCGTTTCGGGCTCTTTTTCCTCGTTGGCTGTTGGCTCGCTGGCGGTGGAGGAATTGTGTTTGGTTGCTTCCGTTTTCTGGCGACGACATCGACTCGTCGTGTTATGAACCTGTGTCGAGATTTGTAGTGAAGCGGGTTGGGTCGATTGTAGAAATAGGCCAGCCCATATCTGCAAATTTATGTTGGGCTTGCACGAAGCGCGCCGTTTGTCAGGCAGGCTAACCATTCTGATACGCATGGCTTAGTTAGTAGTCAGTGTTATTATATTACTGTATACTAACCAAGTGCCCGTCTGTGTCCCCAGATGCAAAGCAAAAGCCAACATCACTCCACGAGGATATGAGGCCGAAAGCTGGAATAAATTTGCACAAGTACTACCCCTGCACTGAGCCCTTGTCATGTAAAGATAAAGGGCCCAGCTGGAAGAGACGGCATCCACAGTTCCACAGTACGCTTGGCTTCAACGCGCATCTGATGAAACTGGGGCCTCACGAAAGGGAACAGTAGTACAGTACTACAGTACCGAATCAATCTGTATTAGCATCGGAAACAAAAGGGCCAGGGAAACCGTTTGGGTTGCGAGCGCACATGGAGGATTTTGCCGTGCCGTTTTAGCTCGGGCTTAGCGCGCGATGTTGCTCAAGCATCGAGCAACGATCATACGCTCAGCATCATCACTTGTTACTAGCGTTGACCGTATAGGCACTCGGGTGTTACGTAAAGAGTTCTTTAACAACAGAAAAAAAATTAACGGAGTAATCGAGGAATCAAATTGCTCACAGCAAGCCGGATCATGCTGACAGCGAACGGAAGCGATTAATTAATCTCATCTTCTCAGTGCCGGGTCACCGGAGCCCACGCCCACGGGTTTTTGCACAGCTGTCCACCGCTTGGTCGTACAACACGTGCCTCGTCGCTCCTTCCTGGCCCCACGTGGAAGCGGCTCCGCAAGCTCTGGGCTTGTCACATCTTCGGTATAAAAAGGCAGCGACACCGCGCGCCTGTTTGCTGTCTGGCCAGATTGCGAGGGCCCCACACTGGACGACCCTCCGCGTCTCCCTCCGGCCGTCCAAGCAGCAGCAGGTCTGGACTCTGGAGAGCGACTGTCAGATGGGCCTAGCATCAGCAGTTTTTGAGGTTTTGAGCAGGACACCACACGACTACTGTAGATTCAGGCCGTTCAGGTTTTAGGGCAAGCACAATAAGCTTGTCTGATGGTTGTCTGATAGCGGAGCCATCAGACAAGTTCTACAACAATCCGTCTCCCAAAAGGCTCTAGGAAATAATTCTTTATTTTTCAACAGACCCACAACTTCAGCTTTTCTGCTCCACCCGAACACATCGCCATGGCCCCCAAATTCGGAGCTTCGTGCTGTCGCCTGGAGATTGTACAGCTCGATCTCGCCTTCGTTGCCGCGGCTCGACGCCACCTCAGATGCATAGCACGGACCGGTCTGGAGAACGCGGACGGTGGAGAGGCCTCGCACAGGCAGCGCATCGCGGAGAGCTATTGCATCAAGCAGCAGGCCAGCCTCATCTGCAGAACCAGTGAGCAGCAGTATAACCGGACAAGCAGGCTGTTCTCAAGCAACAGCGGCAGTCGTCCATCTAGCACCTTCAATGGCCGAAGGTGAGGCGGAGGAGGAGGTCCTGCAGGTCGACGTCGTCGCGGGCTGGCCGGCGGCCGCGGCCTCCTCCATCTCCGCTGCAACGCGCGCCGCCGTCTCACCGTGGCAGCCGCCAGGGCCGCATCCTCCATGTCGCAGGCGCCCTTCCTCTTGCCCCTCGCGCCGCAGCTTCTGCTGCTGCGCGTCTTCACACAGTCGCCCCGGCCGCAGCTTCTGCCTGTGCCGGCGCGCCGCCTCTGCTTGAGCCTTCATCTACTCCGGCCATGGCGGCCCCGGACCAGCTCAGCCATGGCGCGCCGTTCGGCCCCGCGTAAGGAGCAGCAGGATCTCGCCGCTCTCGTCGGCTCCCCGTCCGCCCTGTAGCTCGTCGTCGTCGTCTCACGGCCTCGTCTGAGCTCATCGTTCCGTCTTGCGGACCGAGGAAGAGGACAGGCGAGGCGAGGCTGCGAGGAGAAGGCGGGACCTAGCACGTGGGTTAGAACCTAGGCGAGCGTGCTCAGCCGGTCGACGCCAGAATCGACAAGGTCTCCTTTCTCTTTCTTTAACAATAGTTTTTTAACTACGGAACCGGTCGATACGCTTTTTATTGGGCTTGCTCTTAGAGCTCAAGAGCGTAATCTTCCTGGCACTTACTATTTATTACTCCTAACTTAGTTATTACGGAGTACTCACTTGGTTTGATGGCCGGATTGTTTGTTGATGTCACGTGCTAGTTGGCTGGATTGTTGGCCACTGAACTTTTCACTAGCGCTAGTCGGCCGGCCACTGGCAAGTGGGGAAAAGTGCAGCTCGATTACTCTCCATAGGAACTTCTTGCTAAGGACTCAAGATGCGGCAGTGCAGCTGATGGTGAGTACTGAAAAGTCAACAACATCACGATGTCAGTGGTTAAGCGTGGTAGTAACCACGCATATCGTGTGTAGTATACTGGTAGTGGTAAAATACGAGTGATGTCACTATTGTTTGCCGTGCATGCATCGGCATGAATTGCCGTCCACAGGAAAACCCTTTTCTTTTGTCTAAATCCGTAGTCTACAAGAAAGCCGAGTCAACATATTTCTTTTTGTTGCTTTACAATCGTTACACTTTCCCCGAGCTTTGTGTAGCTGTCAGTGGCTCAATCCTACATCTGACCTACCTTCATCAGAGATGAAATGAGCCCGACCACTAACCAAATAACAACACATGTCACGCACGGTATTCAGGTATTGATAAGGAGATTATTGCTACTAGTACTAAATAATGTGGACTATTTGCTCAAGAGCTCAAGAGCCTACCTTCATCAGCGGCTGGTGTTTGAGAAGACAAACGGGAGGGGGCTTTTTGGTCAAGCATCCTCCCCGTACACTCCTGATGAAATGATATACATTAGTACTATTCTGGTATTCCCCGTGACAGCTTTTCCTGTCCTACCACTTTATTGTTTTTGCTGCAGTGGACAATACCATCATCAGCCATCGCTATCGACGTTGAGTTGCAAATCCAAGGAACAAATAAACTATTTGCATGTTAACTGAACATATCTTCAGGCTGTTATGCCGTTCTTATCCTACAGATAAGCATTGCATAGGATAGAACAGAATCACCGTATAGTTGTGATCAGTTTAGATATTCTGTTGTAAATCTAACTTGTACGCCAATCCAATGTTGTACTATAAGTACCCATCAATACAATGCAGTTGTATGCTCGGCAATTTACTTGTTTAACTTGGTATCTCAGAGCCAAGATCCAATCTCCCACCCACCCACCATGTCGACCAACGTCGTGGCCGTCTCCACCGCCGCCGGAGCCATCAGCTCCTCATCTCCGAGCATCTCCGTTCCCTCCATTGGGAACGCGATCACCGTTCGTCTCTCCCGGGACAATTTCTTCCTGTGGAAGGCCCAGGCGACACCGGTGCTGCGTGCGCAGCAGCTGTTCGGGTACGTCGACGGCTCCGTCGAGGCGCCGCCGTCGTTCATCACCGAAGGCACGGGCGACTCCGCACAGCAGGTCCCGAACCCCGCCTACCTGCGCTGGTACACGCAGGATCAGCTCGTTTTGAGCGCCCTCGTTTCGTCCATGAACGAGGACATGCTGGGCCAGATGACCCAGTACACCACGGCGCGCGACGTCTGGACCGCGCTCCACGCCATGTTCTCGGCGCAGAACCGCGCCCAGATCATGCAGATCCGCTATCAACTCTCCAACACCAAGAAGGCGGGTATGACGGCGGCCGCATACTTTCAGAAGATGAAGAGCCTCGCAGACACCATGGCTTCCATCGGCCACCCCTTGAAGGATGAGGAGGTCCTCGGCTACATGCTGTCCGGCCTTGGGGCCGACTATGAGCCTCTCGTCGCGTCTGTCACGGCGCGCGACGACGACGTCAGCCTCAACAACTTCTACGCCCAGCTGATCAGCGCCGAGATCCGCTACGAACGCAACCACTCCTCGAGCGAGATCCCGTCCTCGGCCAATGCTGTCGCTCGCCAGCAACACGATGGTCACCGCGGCGGCGGCCGTGGTGGTTTCGGGCGCGGCGGCCAGGGCCGGGGTGGTCCAGGGCGTGCTGGCCCAGGACGCGCCAACTCCAACAACAACCCCAGGCACGGCGGCGCCGGCCCCAAGCCCACCTGCCAAGTCTGCCACAAGTATGGGCATGATGCCCTCCGGTGCCGCCAGCGCTTCAACCACGCGTTCCAGCCCGAGGACACCCGCGACCGCTCTGCCAACGCTGCCGCAGCCTACAACGTCGACCCCTACTGGCTTGCGGACAGCGGCGCCACCGACCACCTGACAAGTGACCTGGATCGCCTGAACGTGCACGAGCCCTACACCGGCAAGGACAACGTCCAAGTGGCTAATGGTTCAGGTTTGTCAATTTCTCATATTGGTCATTCTGTGCTTTCTGGCTCTACTCGTCCCCTCTATCTTCGGAATATTTTGCATGTTCCCAACATTAGCACGAATCTTTTATCTGTTCACAAGCTTGCCTCTGACAATCATGCCTTCGTTGAATTTCATCCGAGTTTCTTTTGTGTTAAGGATCAGGAAACCAGGAAAGTTCTTCTTCACGGTAGAAGCCGCAATGGCCTTTATCCGGTGCCATGCTCTGCTCTTCGTTCTTCCCTGTTGCGTCGCCATGGTCTCGCCGCTGCCACGACATCTCCAGATTTGTGGCATCGAAGGCTCGGGCATCCATCGTCAAGTGTCGTTGATTCTATTGTTAAGTCCAATAAGTTAGCATGTGCACCCCGTAGTGAGTCTTTCGTTTGTGGTGATTGTCAGCGTGCTAAAGTTCATCAGTTGCCGTTTAGTAATTCAGTCCATGTAACCACCTCGCCGCTTGAACTTGTCCATTCTGATGTGTGGGGTCCGGCGATTACCTCTGTCGGTGGTTTCAAATACTATGTTAGTTTTCTGGATGATTACAGTCGCTTCACATGGATTTATTTACTTAAACGCAAATCTGATGTTGAACATGCCTTTCATCTCTTTCAAAAACATGTTGAGCGCTTGCTTAATTCCAAGATCCGTGTTTTTCAGTCGGATTGGGGAGGGGAGTACAGACGCCTATCTCGAAATCTCGCTGCCCAGGGCATTCAGCATCGCGTCTCCTGTCCCCATACCTCTCAGCAGAATGGCATTGCTGAGAGGAAGCACCGTCACATCGTAGAAACTGGCATTGCTTTACTGGCTCACTCATCTCTCCCAGTTCGTTTTTGGGACGAAGCTTTTCTTACTGCCTGTTACCTGATCAATCGCTTGCCCACTAGGACTCTGCAAAATTCGACACCAACTGAACTTCTTCTGAATGAGAAGCCTAACTACTCCTTTCTCAGAGCTTTTGGCTGTGCGTGCTGGCCGAATCTGCGCCCCTACAACAATCATAAACTCTCTTTTCGATCCATCGAATGTGTGTTTCTCGGCTACAGTTCTATGCACAAAGGTTATAAGTGCCTAGATCGATCTACAGGTCGTATTTATATCTCCCGCGATGTTGTATTTGATGAGGCTGTTTTCCCTTTTCGTCAATCCCCCACCACCACCTCATCTGGCACTTCCTCCTCGTCATATCCCTCCACTGAGCCGGTCGCACATTTTGATCAAATGAGAAATTACAATCTTGATTTATTGGCTACTGACGCTTCTGCCGCAAGCAGTTCTCTGCCGTTTTCAGGTGCTCCTGTTCATCATCCGACAACGCGCGACGCCGCCTGTGTGCCGTCTCCGACTGCGGGCTCTGGACCGGCCCATGATCAGTCGGCCCATCCATCGACGGTTTCGCCAGCCGCTCCGCCTGTGCAAGCTCCCGGCCCATCATCGACTGGGCCGGCCCATGACTCCACTGCAGCTCCGTCTTCACTTGCCGGATCGTCCACAGGCGCGTCCGACACGGTTGCGGCTGCCTCTGCGCCGCCTGCTCCTGCCGCGCCACCGTCCCCGCCACCACCGGCTGCGCCCGCTCCAGCTGCTGCTCCTGCGAATCCTCCGTCGCACACCATGATCACACGTCTCCGCAACAACATCGTCAAGCCTCTCGTACCTTCTGATGGCACGATTCGGTACAACCCGAACCGCCGCGGGTTCTTCGCTGCTCCCTCCTCTCATCAGGAGGCTCTCGCTGACAGCAAGTGGCGTGCTGCTATGGAAGCCGAGTTCACCGCGCTGCAGCAGAACAATACCTGGTCTCTGGTGCCCAAACCCCCTGGTCAGAATATCATCAGCTGCAAATGGGTATTCAAGGTGAAGCAGAATCCTGACGGCACAGTGGATAAATATAAAGCTCGTCTTGTGGCTCGAGGGTTCACTCAGCAGTTTGGCATCGACTACATGGAGACGTTCAGTCCTGTCGTTAAGCCAGCCACTGTTCGTCTGGTTCTCTCTGTTGCAGTTTCTAAAGGCTGGGATCTTCGGCAGATTGACATTAGCAATGCTTTTCTGCACGGATTTCTTGATGAGAGTGCTTTTATGCAGCAGCCACCTGGTTTTAAAGATCCATCTCGCCCTCACCATGTTTGCAAACTCAACAGATCCATTTACGGTCTTAAGCAATCTCCTAGAGCCTGGTATTCTCGGTTAAGTGATCGACTTCATCAGTTGGGTTTTGTTTCTTCAGTTGCAGATACATCTTTGTTCATTTTGCACACCAGAGATGTCACCATTTACATGTTGGTCTATGTTGATGACATTGTCATTGCCAGCTCCTCCTCTGCTGCAACTCAAAGCCTTCTAAAGCAACTGGCTGTCTCCTTTCCTGTCAAGGATTTGGGTACTCTGTCCTACTTTCTTGGCATTGAGGTGGCATCCAATTCCGGGGGGATGATCTTGACACAGAAGAAATATGCCATGGACATTCTTCGGCGTACTCACATGGAGAATTGTAAGCCTGTCTCAACGCCTCTGTGTACCCATGAGAAGCTGTCTCGCCATGGCGGCACCAAGCTCGGAGAAAAGGATGCTTTTACATATCGTAGTACAGTGGGGGCTCTTCAATATCTCACCTTGACTAGGCCTGATCTATCGTTTGCTGTGAACAAAGTTTGTCAGTTTCTGTCGCAGCCAACTGATGTTCATTGGGAAGCAGTGAAACGAATTCTACGCTTTGTCAGAGGGACAGTATCTACTGGTCTACGTTTTCAGCGTTCTGCTTCTACTCTGCTCAGCGTGTTTACTGATGCAGATTGGGCCGGGTGCGTTGATGATCGACGATCCACTGGAGGCTTTGCCATCTTCTTCGGTCCTAATCTTATTTCATGGAGTTCTCGCAAGCAGCCTACAGTTTCTCGGTCTTCTACTGAAGCTGAATACAAGGCATTGGCGAATGGCACAGCAGAGGCAACCTGGATTCAGTCGTTGCTCAAAGAACTTGGCATTCCACAACCGAGGGCTCCAGTTCTGTGGTGCGACAATCTGGGTGCTACCTATTTGAGTGCAAATCCAGTTTTTCATGGACGAGCGAAGCACATCGAAGTTGATTTTCATTTTGTCAGAGAGAAGGTGGCTCTTGGTGCTTTGCAAGTTCGTTTTGTTTCCTCAGGAGATCAAGTTGCTGATATCTTCACTAAACCGGCAACCAAGCAGATGCTAGAGAAAATTCGTTCCAATATCAACCTCGTGGCTATAGGTTGACATTGCGGGAGGGTGTTAACTGAACATATCTTCAGGCTGTTATGCCGTTCTTATCCTACAGATAAGCATTGCATAGGATAGAACAGAATCACCGTATAGTTGTGATCAGTTTAGATATTCTGTTGTAAATCTAACTTGTACGCCAATCCAATGTTGTACTATAAGTACCCATCAATACAATGCAGTTGTATGCTCGGCAATTTACTTGTTTAACTTTGCAGATATCCCTGTGTGAGTTCATCTCGTGAACATTCGTGAAAAAAAATCTGAATTAAACCCGGATTCCTCATAAGTAATGAATTGTCGTGTCCAGTAACGGGTTCCACAAGTTATCCATGTGTGCTAGTAACTGATGGTTTGTCTGTCGGTAAGATATTTGTTTGGACACGTATATGTGTATGTACTGCAAAGAAAAACAGAGTAGATCCACGAGTTATCCATGTTTGCACTCGAAATTAATACCATCCCTAACAAACAAACAATAACAGGTGGTGCTTTATCTTTCTCCAAATTTATGCTTCTCCACCACACAGTTGCCACATCCCCATCTCTCACCCCACCTCTCTCTCTCTCTCTCTCTCTGCATCTGCCGCATGCACAAAGGTTAGAGCCCTGAAAAGATTTGATTAGGAAAGAGGAATCGGTCCCTATCCCCGTCTCCCATTGTCCATGCACCAGTAAACCGAGTAGGTAGAGAAAGAAAAACAGAGGGGAGAGAGCCAAGAGAAAATAGGGGAAAACAACAGGAAGGGCTAGAGCAGCCGCAGCGCCTGACAGCACGGGGACAGCCGCCTGCACCAGCATCAGCTGCGACCAAGATCAAAATTAAGGAATTAAGAAGAAGATCCAAGACATAGTCCGAGGAGTAGATGCGGGAAGAAAAAATATCGCCGCAGAAAGGAGGCTGTTGACGGCTCAGAAAGTAGTTTCCTTTTCTTTCCTATTCATTCATTCATTCCCCGTAAGTTCCTTTTTCTTGTATGCTTCCTGGTCGTGTACGATTATGTGATTACTCCGTGTGCTGTGATTGAATTGGTTGATTCGATCTGAATTGAATTGGGTCGGTCCTGGCAGGAGGTTATTGGCGACAAAGATGGCTGCTTTAGTGGATTTGGATCTCAACTGCTGCCCGCCGTCGCCGGAGGAGCCCCGGCTGGCAATGCTTGCACGAGAACAGCCCTTCCCTGAGCAGGTTTAATCCACTTCGTTGCTCTACTTTTGTAGCCAAGTAGTTGTTGTTATGCTCCAAGACGAGGGCGAAAATAAAAAAACGAACAAAAGTTGGTTAACTCTATCATTAAATTGGTCTCTAGTTTCTGATAGAGCTTTAGGATTAGGGCGAAGCGTATTGGAGAGATTGAATTGTGTAGTTTTTTTGTGTTCTACAAGGCCCCGTGAATGTGATATATATCATTTTTTTGTAGATGGACCGGCATAAGCTGTATGGATCTTTCTGGAAGCAATCAAGTGCTGCACCCAGTAGCCTTCACTCTACTCATGAGCATAAGCTGGTGAGAGATAGTTGAGAATTCTCTTTCCATATTCCAATTTTTTCTTGCTAAATGAAAGATTTTGATGCCACAGATGAGTCTGGAGGAGAGTTGCAATCCAAATCCATATGTGTCCAGTAGTTCTCATCAGCGCAAAACTCACTCCAATTCTGCAGAGCAGAATTTTGATCCTAATCGCTCAGTCTGGAGAAAACCTAATATGTTTGTGCCCATGAAGCATTCTTATCATGATCATATCGATTTGGAGAAGCCAGCAACATCCGATGATGTGTCGGAAATTGTTGTTTACTCAGGCTTCGGCAACCCTGCCAACCACATTGTCAGGTCTCAAGAAAGTTCATGTTGTGTTTCGCCGGAGAATATCTCACTTGCAGAAACTGCTCTGCTGTGTAGAGAAAGAAATTCTTTCCGTGTAAGCCCTGGTGAGTTCTTGCATATCCCTCCTTCGGTTTTTAGTAGTTCAGCCATATATTTTTGCTTAGCATGTTTCTGAGTTGCTTGGGCTCAACCTTGTTAATACCAATTATCTAGAACAATATGTTTATATGACTATATCCATTGTTTCACATGCCTATCAGATCGATGAAAAAATATTTAGTATTCAATTATATTAGTTTGGTTTTCCATTACCAGTGCATAACTATATTAGTTTTCATGTTCCCAGTGTATAATTGGTTTTGTGCATAGTTATTTCACAAAACATAATTATTCCATATTGATACTTGCCTAGTGTTTTTGTGAAATGCTTTCCCATTGTATAATTGGTTTAGTGAAATGTTCCCCAGTGTTGTACTAGATAACCAGTGTTGTGCATTTGGTTTTCCACTCAATGTGGCAAAGAGATCGCCACTGTCAATTTGGTTTTTCATTACCAGTGCATAATTATGTTAGTTTTTTTTTATATCAAAATATTCATATTTCAATGGCTAATTCTGGGCAAGAATGCAATTTTGAACAGAACTATTGTCATTTGAGTGGCTCTGTGAAATGTTCCCCAGTGTTGTGCATCTTGTCAGTTACGTCTATGGTTGCAGTTAAAAACTCGTGCCTTTTCTGGGGAAGTTGTCTTCCATTTCATGTGTAGTCCTAAAATGATATGAAATTTAGTTTAGAGACAATAAAGAACCAGGATATAAATATTTGTTGCTCTGTTATATATCGGGATGCGATTGCTCTATATTTGAAAATTCTAAACTTCGAGGTTTGTTGTTTATGTGAGCTCCAAGCCTTACGGTTTCTGAGGCTCTTGTTGTAGCATCATTAGCTGATACTAGCCATTATGAACTTTTCGTGACTACAAACAAAATGAAGTAATTAGAAATATTTTCTTTCTTTTATGCTCCTTACAGTTTATTGTACCGGGCTTTGTTTATTGCAATCTGACTGATAACCCAAGACGATACCCTGATGTATAGTACTTTATTGACTATTCTAGCCTTATGTATTTTCCAGGTTCAGTTGGGTCTAGTGGAACTCCCGGCTGCCAGTCCCCCATTAAACAGAGTAATACTGAATCAAGACACTCACTTTTTGACCTGAATGAACCTCAAGACGAAAGCCTTCATGTTTTCGATACGTCGTCTAAAGAAATATATCCCACTTGTTCACCATGTCCTGGAGTGTTTTCAAAAAAGTCATCACAAGTTTTGCAAAAGAAAGTTGGCTCTAGTGCTGGATCACTGGAAGAATCCTCCATCACGGTGATGGTGCCTAACTCTGCTGCGTGCAGTTCAAAGAATGTGGCAACCGCATCCTTAGTTCAACGGGAAGGCCTTATTGACCTAAATGTTCCTCTTGAAAGCACTGACATGCCATCAGAAAACTTCAGTAGTTTTATGCTTCACCCAGTCTCAGCAACTCATGGTATCAATAAGTCGAAAGTTTTGATTCCCGGAACTATTCTAGTCGATAATCATGTCTGTCTGAAAGCTGGAGTATCCCATGATGGCCCATCAAATTCTCAAATGGATATTAGCATGCTTGGAGCTGGGGCAGAAAGTGATGACATAGTGGTTGCTACTGCTGCTGAAACGCTTCTTTCCATTTTTAGTCATAATTCTGCATGCACTGCAAATACCCCAGAAAGAAATAGTCAAATATCAGTTCAGGATGGAAACAATGAGCCTCAGTGTTCATTGGACTCTTTTGAGAAAGGTGTGTTGAATCTAGAGGAGGTCAGAGATGACGGGCAATCCATCCCTGTGATACCACCCGGCAAGGATGCACCTGCATGCGGGATCAAGCTAAAGAGAGGAAGAGGGATGAGGAATTTTCAGAGGGAGATAATACCTGGACTTGTGTCTCTAGCAAGGCAAGATATATGCGATGACTTGCACGCAATAGGTTATGAGCCAAAGAAGACCCGATCTAGGAAAGCCCGCAGGGGTCAAGGTGCATCTTCATCTCGATCAAGGCCGCGCAAGCGTGGCACCGCTACCAGGAACTGACCAAGCGCATCTCCATTCCATGACAGGCTGCTACAAGGCAGATAATTCACAACTCGACAACTCATTCTAACCATGTGAATATTCATGTGTACTGATCCTAGTTTCAAACTCAAGGTTGTTATTGGCCATTCAGCTGAGGATATATTATTTTCTTCCCTTTCCTTTTCCATTTCTGTGAAGTGATCATGCTTTTAGATTGGAGCTATTTAGCTTTAATATTTCAGTCCCGCAATGAAGGCATAGTCTCAAAAGCTAGCCATTTGTAACCTTAGATCAGAGAGTTAGGGAAGGTCAAATGATTGTATCCGAGGGTATTTTAGTTTGTTATCCTTGCACGGGACAAAATATAGTACCTTGGTCAAATAATTTGTGCTTCTTGGTTTACTGCATCTCTAGAACAGTCCTCACTTCTCAACCGGTGATTTTGGAACACTGCCCTGCCTCTGTGAATCAAAGAAATTATGTCTGTTAGTACAACTTACAGCCATGAGGCGGTCCTAATGGTCCCAGTTTGCTGTCCTTTGCAAAGCATTAGCATATCATGCAAAATTTCTACAGAAAAAAAGGTCTTAATATTTTATCCAGGTCGCCTGATCTTAAGACTTTAGCCATTGATGAGCAAGAGGCATGTGGAAGTACCGAGAGGATCATAACACCCGGTGCCACGAGACATCAGATCGATGGCTACCTCAGCTCCAAAATAATGCATGTACTGAAATGTATCGGGTAATTTATGGTGTCCAGTTATTTAACGCCATGAACTCTTCAGTCAGTCAGTCAGTCAGTCAGTCATGGCGAGCTACAGTGTGCATTATGCGAGACAAGTAAAGAGAGCTCACGAGACTACTGCTGCGATAGTGCCATGTTGTAGTGTGCAGTATGTACATCTCCAAGTGAAGTGACTGAACTCGTTCCACGTTGGAGCATGAAACTCTCCGCATATACTACCTCCAGATTTGAGATTTTACCATGAGCCATGATGTATTTGTAGGTATAGAGTACTGAGTACACTTTCATGACCCTTGCATCGGCCATCTCTGCAATAAAGAGAAGACATGGCCGGTGGCAAAGGCCCTGTTCGTTTCTTTTAACGCTAAATTTTAGAGGTCTTTAAATAAAAAGAATCTAGTACTAAATAAAGTTTAATGATAAAATTTTTTTACAGATGGGTACATATTTACGAGACGAATCTAACGAGCCTAAGTAAGAAGGCTAACCCCATTTTCCTCTCCAAAACTTTTTGCTACAGTCATGCTACAGTAACCATCGTCTAACCACGGATTGCTTACCCTCATTAGATTCGTCTCGCGAATTAGACCAGGGGTTCTGCAGTTAATTTTGTAATTAAACTTTATTTAATACTCTTAAATGATAAGATTCTTTTTTTAGACCCCTCTAAATTTTAGACCCCCATGAAACGAACACCCCCAAAGTCAAGTGCTCGCACACCCAGCATCATTGCAGGACTTCTATACTCTACTGCCAAAGGATATACTCTATTGCAGGACTTCTAAACGTGAGCTAGTAGTCAAGGGAGCTTGACAAGACCAACATAGATTTTATGAGCTCTATTGCAGGACTTCTAAACGTGAGCTAGTAGTCAAGGGAGCTTGACAAGACCAACATAGATTTTATGAGTGCTTATCATTCAGAGAGCTGCGTGCTGAAACGCAGGCAAGTTACACCTATGCAGGTGCACGGCTGTTCAACACTGCAGCCTGTGCCACGAACAGTTGAAGGATGATGAGATCAGAGGAGGAATAACTAGTTTGGGGCCAGGTCCAGAGAGAGGGGTTATGGAACAGTGAACAGGCACCTGTTGCTATGTTCAGTTTTTTTTTTCTTGTGAGACCTGTTCGGTGTTTCTGTTTGACCAGATGAGAATGTGCACTAAGTAACAAAACCATTCACAAGTGTACTAGTAGTACGACTTCATCTGAATCTTTGAAGGGTGGTCAAATCTATCGTACTAAGTACTGACAGTTATTCAGTTAAGAGCATTTGTATCGTCTGGAACCATAATGGAGCAGCTGAAATGATAGGTTGCACTTGCATGGACGTTGATCTTCACAGCGTTGGTTTTATCATCCGGAAGTATAAACGGAGCCGCTGAAATGATAAGATGCACATGCAGTCATGCACTGCGATCTGCCCTGCATGTTGTGTTGTTCCCAGTCGGGTAGCCGGTGGCCCGGCGCAGAAGAATCAGATAGTGGGAGTAAATGTGAGTAGCGTCGATAGCTCGTTGCTCAGTTGCTTGGATGAATTCCAGAATGACTGGATGCTGAATTGTGATGAGTGCACGAGACGACCACTTCCTATTTCCAAAGAGCTCTTGCTCGGAAAACGCTGCAAATTCAGACCAGGGGGTTTCAGCCCACTCTCATCGATGAGTTATGTTGAGAATGTGACAGAAATGCAGGTTATCGGTGTCATGCCAAGAATTTTAGGGGAGAACAGAAGAAATGTCACACTGTCACTACGGCAACACTGATGCGATGTCCGCCCAATGATTCATGCTTACAATAACAGACAGTGGTCCAGTGCGCTATCACAGTCTCACTCCCCTCGTCTGATTAGGTGCCTTCACAAGAGACATGGTAACATGCCAATAGCTTGGCCTCCATGAGCAGAGGTCCAACCTGCAGCCAGTGAAATCTTACTCGACATCTGGGTGGGGCCGCCACGTCAGAGCGGCACCAATGTGTCTAATCTAACCGAATATGTTTTCAGAGAGAACCAGTAACAAAGCTACAAAGCCGATTGCTGAGGGGTCGTGATCGAACAATGACGAAGATAGACCAGCAGCTCATCCCGCGGGATTAAGCAGGGATTGCAGATTTCGGCGTGATCGAACAATGATGAAGATAGACCACATCTAGCCGTGTTCGGCGCACGGGGTCTAAATTTTAGAGAGGTCTAAACTCTAGATAAATTATATTAAATAAAATTTAATTACAAAACTAACTACAGAACCCTGGTCTAATTCGCGAGACGAATCTAATAAGGGTAATTAAGCTATGAGTAGATGATGTTTACTGTAGCATGACTGTAGCAAAACATAGATTAATTACGTTCATTAGATTCGTCTCGTAAAGATGTACCTATCTGTAAAAATGTTTTGTCATTAAACTTTATTTAGTACTAGGTTTTCTTTATTTAAAGTCCTCTAAAATTTAGTGCTAAAAGCACCTAATGCTGATCAAAGCTGTCAACTTCTGATCGAAATGTCAGATCCTTTTGCTTTCCTGGACATGCACCGTGCACATATGCCATGCGATACAATCCAAATACTTCAGATAACTCGAATCTGCAGCGATGTACTATGCAGGTATATGATCTGTGCACATGGGGATACAGGAAATGTTCGGTGCGTGCCCAAACGAAGCACATGAAAGGCAAGACAAATATTGGCATGTCAACGCCTAGATGATCAGATGCTCCGTCCAATTTTCAGCACATTGGCTCAACCTGAATTAGCATGTCCATATGAGGCCCTTACCTGTCCATTTTTTTGATATTTATAGCATCCAACGAGACGGCTTCAGATTGATCATCGATGTCACATACTGTTTGAAGCATTGTCTGGTCATCAAACATTCAAACCGAACAGGCAAATATACTGTAGCATGCGTTGTCGTTCTGCAAGAGCCTTTAAACCCATGCAAACAAAGAGTTTGCTCACTGCTTCGTCTAAAGTCTAACAGAAAATGGCACCTAGTTCTAACTCGCATTAACTTCACATATTAACATCTCAGCTCCTTTGCAGTTGCTACCAAACAAAACAATCAATTCAATGAAAACGCCTAGGCGTTCGCTGAAAACAAGCACCAGTTCTTTCTCAAAAAATAAAATGCAGCAGCAATGTCCTGCTTAGTGTGCAGCAAAAGTGAACACATGCTGAACCTGAACTAGAGCAAGGTCCTGCCATGTCTATCTGAAGAAAGAAAAGAAAAGAAAAGGCAACCACCTAGTCCTAGCAAAGGACAGTGCAGGACGAGAGCAAGCAAGCCAAAGCACGGGAGCAAGCTAGCAATACAACACAAACGGCAAGGGTCCAAGAAGCTAGCATCCAACACGCACACTTTTGCTGCGAACCAAACCGCTCCAGGACACGAGCCCCCTGTCCCTGGCTTCTGAAGATGTAGCCGTTGTCACGGAAACCTCTTCCCGCTGCTTCTGATCAAGCTGCACAGTGCAACCATGGAAGAAGCACGCAACGAAACAAATGGCAACAACGGCTTAGAGGAGGAAGAAAACACGAAACACGGGGCGCGGCGCCAAAAACGCTTTAAACCTGGTGCGACAAATCGCTGCGCTGGAAAGGGGTAAAGGTTAAAGAAGAAGCCGTAAATCTCGCTGTCACCGGAAGCCGTCGGAGCGATCCGGACCGTGTACGGGGAGACACGGACGGCCGAGATTCGCGAGAGCTCGGTCTTCTGATGTCTCTGGTGTCTGCAGAGAGAGCCAGAGAGCAGAGGCAAAGAAGGCGAAGGTACATTGCGTGCGTGCGGCGCATCAGTGTGCGGGGAGATGAGAGGTGTTTGAACTGAGGGAGAAAGCGAAATGTTTCTATACCATTTGAAGATTCAAAGCCAAAAAAGCAGCGGTTTTTGTACTGATTTTTACACACAGGCTCCATTTCTGTTGCTACCACACCTGACACTCCGGAAAGCAGAGTAAAGAGGAGGCCCAAAAAAGATGAGGAGAAGAGAAGCCTACTACCAGCGATTAGCACGGTGATTAACCAGGGGTTAACAGTCACTGGGGTTGGTTGGTTGGTTAATGTCCAGCGTCGTCGTCTAGACCTTGTAGATGATGAGGAAGCAGGGGAGCACCGCGCGGCTGTCCAGCACCACGAGCTCGCCGTTGCCCATGTCCACGGAGTCGAAGTCGTCGACGGCGGAGGCGTGGCGCGCCGCGGGCTCGCCAGCGGGGCGGACACGGCCGGCGATGACGCGGCACACCAGCATCGCCCGGCGGCCGGAGGCGGCCGCGCCACCGCCGCCGCCGCCGGCGCTGGCGTGGGCAGCGCCGCTGCAGGCAAACGTGCGCACCGCGGAGACGGACGCGCCGAGGCGGCAGGTGGCGACGCCGGCGCCGAACACGCCGCCGGCGTCGGCGGACGCGCGGCACTGGAACCGCATCATCTCGTTGCCGTCGGCGCCGCACCGCGCGGCGGCGCCGTGCGCGCGGGCCGCCGCCCGCGCCTCCTCGAACCGCGCCACCGCGCGCGACGCGCTGTGCACGCGGAACAGCGCCTCCACTGCGGGAGGCTCCGCGGTGGCGCCCCACCCGGACGTGAAGATGAGCTCGACCACGCGCCGCGACGAGTGGCCCTCGGGGAGCTCCGCCATCGTGAGGAACGCCGCCGAGTGGCTCGCGTGCGCCGGCGCCGGCGACGGCATGAACAGCGCCGCCGCCGCGGAAGCCATCGCCTTCGGCTTCTTCTTGGGCCGGGGCCGCGGCTCGTGGTGCCGCTCCCGCGCCTCCCTCCGCAAACGCTCCCTCTCTCTGCTGCCCAGACTCTTCGTCTTCTTCTTCCTCGCCTGCTGCGCCACCGCCACGGCGTCCATCACGTCCGCGGCCGCGGCGGCCGCGCACGACACCGGGAACGGCGGCGACGGCGGCTTCTTGACCGGGGACGGCGCGACCGCGACGTCGGTGACGGCGTAGGAGGACCTGCAACTGAGCGAGCGCACCCACGCCGTCGCCATTGTCGCCGGGAGAGAACAGCTTGCGCGGCGGCAAGGCAACCCTCTTCACACAGCTTGCTGTGCAGTTGGCTCGGTGGGTGGTGGTGGCCGCGGACGGCTGGCTGGTCTCCGGGTGTTATTATGGCTGCGGATTTATTCACCCCGCCTGCCCGTGGGCCGCCGTGTCACTGACATTATTACGCGACACTACTTGCGTTCTCACTGACTGGTCTTCCTCACCTGCTTGACCGGTGGGGACAGAACCCGTGGGCCCAAACTGTCAGTGACAGCATCTGGAAGCAATAGTGGTGTGTAGCAGCATTGCTACAGCAGCTTTGTGCTGGATTTGAGATTTGGTTTGTGTTTGGTTTATCTTTTCCCGAAATTTGGTTCCATTTGGCCTCATGATTTGTGGGGAATGGGGAACGGGAGATTTGGGCCCAACTGAGTGGACATGTTCAGATCAAGCGTGGGAATGATCATTTGGATTTGGATGCCTCCCTATCTCTGTCTGCCTCCGTTCTGCCTTGAGGAATTCCCCACCACTTTTGACGCTGGTTTTTTTTTTGGTCTCTTTTTAAACCTTTCTTTCCTCCTTTCACCTCCCTTTATGAGTGACACTGGATCAGTGTTTGATCAGCGGTCTCTGGACGCCTTCTTTTTCTGTAATTGTCGCGTACAGTTAGTGCAGTTCCTGTGGCACGCGGTGATCCATTTCTAGCGCGTCTCTGATTTCTAGATATCCACAAAAGTGACGCATCTTTTGGTCATTTCGGTTGCTAGTGGACTCCTTTTTTTGGGTGTTCGTTTCATGGGGGTTTAAAATTTAAAGGGGTCTAAAAAAATAATCTTATTATTTAAGAGTATTAAATAAAATTTAATTACAAAACTAACTGCAGAACCTCTGGTCTAATTCGCGAGACGAATCTAATGAGGGTAAGCAATCCGTGATTAGACGATAGTTACTGTAGCATTACTGTAGCATGACTGTAGCAAAACATAGCTTACTTAGGCTCGTTAGATTCGTCTCGTAAAGATGTACCCATCTGTAAAAAGGTTTTGTCATTAAACTTTATTTAGTACTAAATTCTCTTTATTTAGAGGCCTCTAAAATTTAGCGCTAAAAGAAACGAACAGGGTTTTTGTTCCTTGCAGATGCTAATTGAAAACGGAAGAGAGGGAACGAGTAGATAGGCAGGCACTCATCCGGAAACGGAACAGTTTGAATTCAAACAGTACCGGAGTTCAATCACCAATTTATGGAGGCTCGTCAGTTTCAGCAATGGATCTCAAAATAAAGTCTCTATTTTTGTTTTTCAAGTCAACATGCAAAAATGAGGGCTCAAAATCTTGTTTCAACTCCAGCAATAAAGTAGCCTAAGACCTTATTTTGTGAAAAAAAATAGTGGGACCCATAAATGAGAGGGAGGATTAGAGAACCCTAGGAATGAGAGTTTGGATGTGGAATTTGAGGGGGCATGCAAAATGAGAGCCCAAGTAGGGTCCCTGCTGGAGATGATATTTTAGCTCAAAACCCTAAATAATAGAGTAAGAGCTCAAATAGAATCTTTGCTGAAAATGCTCTTACTGTCCCCAAATACTGGCAGCATACCATTTCCTGCTTATTATTACAGGATGCCAGGCGAGAGAAGCATGCATATTTTAGGCATGGCTCGCGGAATGTCAGGCTAGTCCCAATAGCTGGTTTCATTTTGCTATTTTTAATTGTGCCACACAAGCAAGAAGACAATTATTTGATAATTGAAATATCTCATACAATGCATAGTTTCATTCTCACTGTTTCCAAGAAACACATGCAAGAGACAAACTGTGTTGGAAACAGTATAGACATGATTTCACTTAGATGAAACTCTTTCTCTCTCTCTTCATAATTTTATTGTCATATCATTAAAAATGCCTATGTGACACTTCATTTATTGAAAATAAAACTCTCATTGGGAGTAGCCTCAGCAGCAGCAACGGGGCACGAGAATGATTCGACGGTTACCACGTTTCGGCGCTGATGATCTGACCAGCTAAAATAATCGATCCGAACCGTCGATTTGGTGGTTCTCGGAACATTGTGCTTTTCACACGATGCATGTACATACGCGGATCGGAGACAACTAGGGGTGGGCACAAAAACCGATACCCAAACACCGAAACCGAAAAAACCGAAACCGAGACCGAAAAAACCGGAATTTCGGTCTTCGGGTACTTGTTTGGGTAGTACCATTGGGTAACCGAATTTTATTGTTCAAATTTGGGTAGTACCCTTGGGTACCCGAACTACCCAAACTACCCAAATTAGCATGATGATGTAAGATTTAGCATATAGACTCAAACTATGGTCACATAATATCCTTTGTTACTCATTCATCATATTAATGTTTCTTCTATCATATAATAGTAACTCATTATCAAGTTGATTGCATAGTGTATTTTGGGTATAATCAAGTTTATTTCAATTTTTCTCTGAAAATTAATGTTAATTTGGGTAGTTTGGGTATAACCGAAGACCGAACCGAAATTTAGGTACCCAAAGTTGTCGGGTACCCAAATTTTCGTCGTCATTTCGGGTAGCAATTCTAGATAACCGAAAATTGAGAAGACCGAAAAAACCGGACCGAAACATCGGGTATGACCGAACGCCCACCCCTAGAGACAACATCTGACCAACTTGTCGAGTACCTGTATAATCTCACTGTATTTTGTTAATGCGATTCGATTCGATCAGTAGGATATTAGTTCACCCAGATCGGGATCCGTCTAGAACTCGTTTTTTATATTGACCAGCAGTCCAGCACAGAGGTAATGCCATCCTGATGTGATGAGAATAATTTCGCTTACAGAGTTGACGAAACGGAGCTTCCATGCATGTGTAACGTGTTCACAAAAAATTCTGGTTGCTTCGTCTTCCCTTTGCACACAAGAAGAGACAAAAGCCCGGAATCTCTGAACCGACGACAGCCTAACGCAAGTGCGAGACACCCTGCCCTGTACTATACCGCATTGGAGCCGACACACACACATACGCTTCTGCATTTTAATTTCCCTCATCAGGCAAAATAAGCTTTAATTTCCACATTACCTAACCGGTTCAGAAATCAGAATCTCACTGGCTTAAAGAATTGTGATGCAAGATCTAGCTTACGTGTTTCCCAACGTGGTAGCTTAAGCCTGAAGCTGATCATGCTGAACCTGATCGAAACGTGCAAGGTACAAGCCTGCTGATGAATGATTAAACAGTTGATCAACTTCACAGTGTCAGTAATTTTCTACTAGACCGGCCGGGGCCGAGCGGTTTTAGCTTGCATGCACACGCTTCCACCTTTTCTTTTCTCCGCGAGAAATACGCGACCACATTACCTAACTGGTTCAGAATCGCACTGGCTTAAAGAATTGTTCTGCGAGATCTTGCTTACGTTTCCCAACGTGCTGACTTAATTAAGCCATAACCTGAGCTGATCATGTCGAACTGAAGCGTGCACGGTGAAGCCTGAATGATTATACAGTTGATCAACTTCCCAATGTCAATTTTCTACTAGACCAACCGGGGCCGAGCGGTTAAGCATGCATGCATGCATGCCGCTTTCACGGCCTTTGAGAATTTTTTTCGCCATGCCTCCTCGACCTGCCGGCCGGCGAGCCATCATTGGCGGAAGGAAGAAGAGGTGTCGCAATCTACGACTGCACATCACCGAGCAGCTAACTCTTGTCAGAGCCGTGAAATCTGACCATGTGATGATGGCCTCCGACGAGCTGCCGGCCGAGGGAACCGATCATTCCCAAATCTACATCCGCCGTCTCCCATCGCTTCCCCAGAGATCTCGACGAATCATTTGCAGCGTCAAGGCTGCAACGCACCATTTGAAATTACCGGAACCACCTCTCCAAGTCTCGATCGTTGCTAGCTGATGCTGATGCTTTCCGCCATTGCCGTACATGCCCGATGCACTCAAAGCTCCGAAAGAGACGGTCCAACTCGCGGCACACTCCCAACCTAACGTGATCACTTCGGAGTTCAGATTTATCACAACGTTTTATTTATGGTCAGAGAGCACGTCGATTAGTACTGACTGAAAATAAGGAGCAGGCAGTATCACACGTTAATTTAGTTGTGGTGCTACAGGCTTCCAGAGCCTCGTCCCTGCAAAGAAAGATACCTTCTTGCCAGATATAGAGATTGTCTGATGTGCAAGCCAGATTAGTGCGCGGGCCACCGAATCCGAGTTCTTAATCTGGACGATCAAGTGTTAGTTGGGACTTGGGAAGAATGCAGGGAAGTGTTAGATCAGGATGCTGCAGTTGCACCCAACAACCAACTCGACCACAGACCGATGCCAGCCATTGCTCTTCTACGCTTCTTCACAAGCTACACGGTCTCTAGCTTTGTCTTTGCTTTTGCGTGGCACCCAAGAGATTTATGTATACTAGCTAGCTGTAGTAGCGGCAGTAGTTGGCAACATTTGTATACACTGTTTGATCCTTTCCCAGCTCCTGTAGAGTACAGGCGTCTTACGTCCGAGTCCTCGGTAGTTGGATGCCTGTTCTGTTTCAGCCTTCAGCGAGCAGTGGCTGCCTCTGTTCTGAACAAAACAACAGGGTCTTTCACTTGCTGCTGCCGCGCGCATTATCTTCAACTTGCCGCGTTTCAGTTGCAACATGCTTACACATTACTAGCATTTCCCTATATATAATGCACACTTGGTTAGAGAAAGACGTTGCGATTTGCAGAGGTTAACAAGTCACTCGCATCGATGTCAAAGTTTATGTAAAAGGCTAAAAGAGAATGGACAAGACGCATCCATCGCCCCGTCGTTGGTAAACGGGAAGTGCTCGCTTTCTTTCTTTCTTTCGCTGTTGGTTGGGTATGGCCGGTGAAGTGAAACGAATGCGAAAGCTGGCACAACTCCATCTCCGCGGCGGCCACTAGCAGTGCAGTGCAGTGGCGAAGTGGTGGCGTCGTACAACGGCGCGCGGCAGAGGCAGACCAGGTCGCAAAAGGCCAACGAGAAAGGCGCCGGCTTTTGCATTTTTCTGGCAGGGCAGCCCCAACAAAGGCTAGAGGGCAGCAGATGGGATGGGAATATTCAAAAAAAGGGAAGAGAGAGATTGATGGAGAGCGAGGTGGCAACAAAAGCAGCGCCACGAACGGTGAGAGGGAGTGCATGAGAGTTTGGAAGCGACTACGAACAGCAGCAGCCGGAGTATAGTACACACTGGCTGTGGTGGCTGCCACCGTTGCTGGTAAAGAGACGGAGGGCTTTGCGGGCTTCGTGGATGCCATTGTCTTTACCAGCGCGGTGGTTGTTGGTGCGGAGGCGTCAGGGTCTCAGGGATGTGGAGCCATGGATGGATACGGGTCCGGCTTTGAGCGGGGACGGCGAGAGGATCTCCGAGGACGGACCGAGCGGCCGGCCGGGGTAGGGGACAGGTGAGCTCTCCACCGCCGGCACGCGCACGAACCCTGGTGGGTGGCGCGTTTCCTCGGAGTTCGTGCAGACTTTTTGGGTGTGTGTTTTTCTCCTTGGCCCAGCCGGCGCACGTAAAGTTGCCTGGCAATGTGCTTGCACGATTGTTGACACCGGTGCTTAGCAGCGCTCGTCCTCGGCTTGGTTAATTCGATCCGAGAAAAGCACGCGTCCTGAGCGCGCCGACGCGCCGGTGTTTCGAAACAATGGCAGCATTTTTGTTAGAATATGGAGCCCGTCGACGGGATACTACGCCGATACGCACGCGGCGCCGATGCTCGAGTTTGGAATACTGTATCTTGAATCGTAGCAGTCCACCAGGCCATGGGACAGATCAAGAACAGCAGCAGCAGCAGCCACCAGCAGCAAGTAAACCTCATCTGACAACAAAGGCATTTCTTTTTGGAGCAAAAACAAAAAACAAGGCATTTTCGTGAGACCTGCTTCAGGCGTGGCGGCAACTATAGCCCTGCGGGACGATTTTGCGGCAAAGAACCGGCGGCCGGGCTCCATTCGCTACTAAGGGCCGGCTTAATTTGTGTGCTGGGCCGAGATGCCCAGCTTCATCGTTTCGTTCGAGGTCTAATATCTGCTCTGTGCTCTCCAAGCCTAGAAGGCCAAACTCTGAAGGGCCGAAGTTCGTGAATTATACTTGTCGTGCGAAAGCCACACCGGCAAGAAAAGCCGGACACCAGACACAAATTTCAAGCGAGGCCCGGATAGATAAACGGAGCAAAAATACATATTCCTATTAGGATAGAATAGTTACTTTTTTATTATTTATTACTCAAATTCTTTGCGTTTGAGATAGTCACGACATGTGTATGATTGGGCATGTTTCTTGCCACTTGTCTTATTAGAACGCCGCAAATAACTTTCACGATGCATCAGACCAAATGTATTGATGTTCTCCGCTTTATGTACTTTAACAAAGAGTCCCTTGCAATACCCAACATGTCACATATATGGATTGAATTTATGATCTATCTTGTACAAATATGTGCTTGCAAAGCAACGATGAAAGCAATCTTTCCTCCAATCAACTTGCTAATCCATTCATTAATCATCTTGTTGTATTCATTGATTCAATGTAAAAATAGATTACCTTGCTTATATTGTCTCAAAAATTATTTCATCTGTTCCACAATTTCCACCAAGACCAAGCACTATTGTGTTACATAACCCGTAGTAGATAGTATAACATGATCAATACGAATCATTTTCTTTAATGTCTTGTTGTTGCACAAATTCCATATCAAACATAATAATACACATGCTCACCATCTTCATATCTTATCGTTAACTATTCCATCCTCAATAACCCAAAATTATAAATCTAATAGGCATGATATCACACACACATATGCGTTCAAATTGCCCAACCATGAAGGACATTGAAAAAAAAAACAAATAATAAATAGTTTCTTCTTCATTGCAAAACTACAATTTTATTGTCCTTTGCAATATCTCTTGATCAATGGGATCTATTCTTTATTTTCCTATTACAAATAACGCACAAGAAGATTTGATCAAATTTGGAATTTATATTTTCCACAATTCCACAATTTGTTTTGACCTTGTTATGACCCCGTTTTTCAGGCATTTATATGTTTCCTAGTTGAGTGTAAACTCTTTTTAACTCCTATTTTAGCACATCTTTGCTCTTTGTTAAATTGAAACCATCTAGAAATACTAAGAATTTATCCCATTTATCTCTATTGCTATCACTGATATATCTTGTCAACCAATGATGTATGGTTTCACACCTAGAACATCATTTTTTGTGCGGTGTTGATCTAATTAAGGTCATTCTATGCATCTCTCTCTCTCTCTCTCTCTCTCTCTTTTGGGAACCCATCTCATGCCATTTCTGGGACGATTTTGCAAGAATGAACCAGCTTCAATTGGAGGTTTAAAATCTGCTCTCCGTGCCCAGAAAGCCGAGCTGGCGAGCTCAGCCGGACACGAGGCCTACATTTCAAGCGAAGCCCTCCAAAGAGTCATAGTGATAAATATGGTTTCAGCAGAACCTCCCCCCCCCCCCCCTCTCTCTCTCTGAAAAAATATATATAGAAAGAGAAAGAGAAGAGTTTTTTTTTAGAATGAGAAATAGAGAGAAGAGAAGAGTTTGATTGGCAAAGCCTATGCAAGAGACGGAGAGCCCAATGATTAGGCACTGATGGAGGTCAAGCTGACCGGACCTCGTGCCTAATTATCCACATGGTAATCCTTCGATCCTGTCAAGGAGCTTGGCACCAACGAAACGTGCAGGCGCGACAAAGCGGCGACGGCACCGCTCGCGTCACATGCGCGAGGGTACCCGCTGCCGTCCTAAAGCGAGGCACGAACCGACGGGAAGCGTCCGTCGTGCACGCGACCGAATGCCAAATCTCTCGTCGTCTGCACTCCGTCCACCGACGTCACGTCGTCCGTCGGGAGGCTGCTCTGGACGCCGCGCGCGGCTGGTGGTGGTGCTGGCTGGCGAGCACGTTTCCCTTGGCCGGCGTCGTGGCGCGCAGCGAACCGCCCGCTCGGCAACGTTTTTTCTGGTGATCGACGCGTGGTGCGGCTTCGCGTGCTGGATTCGCGCGTTCGATGGTGGCTGGCTGCGCCGTGCGCCGTGATGGTGATGCCGATGCGGCTTTTCAACCGCGCTCTCATTGGGTTAGCCGATGGAAGAACGGAGGACGCTGCACCCGCCATTTGTCGCTTGTATTTGCTTCGGAAGCATCACGCATAAAACGGGATTCCTGGTGGAATAATAATGGGCGCCAACTGTCAGGTAGGCCCCGCTCGACAGCGTGCCACCAGCAGCCCGCCAGCCAGAGGCCGTGCACAGCTGCGCTGCGCTGAGCCGCACTGCCCCGAAATTAAACTCACCTACCGAAGGGGCGGGCGCACGCCGTGCCACTGACACGGACCAAACCCATCCAGGCAGCCAGCCAGGGCCAGAGCCAGTGCCCAGTGCCAGACCCAGCCACGCACGCCACGGAACCGTGCCCGTCTACTGACGCCTGGGGCCCTCTGCCGGCCACCCGCACCTCACCTCACCGGCCGCACGGGGACGGGACGGGACGGGACAGGAACGGACACGCCGCGCACGCATGACACCGACAGGTGGGGGCCAGACGCGCCGGCGCGGCTTGGCACGGCGCCGTCCGTCGCTGTCGCCACGAGTCCGGTGGCGGTGCGTTCGAACTGTTTGCGAAGGCGGAAGAAGGCAGGCGTCGAGCGCAAGGCTGCGCTTGCCTGCGCGCATAATAAAAAGGAAAGGGAAGCCCCGCCCGCCGCGTCAGAAGAAGTCTCCTCCGCTCGGCTCGCCACCGAAGCGAAACCAGACCGAATCCGCCGGCCGCGTCAAGCGGAGGGCGAGGGGGAATAGAGTAATCCCAGCCCAAATGGGGGACGCGTGAGAGCTACTACCCAGGGGGGGCAGGGAGATCGGTCTCGGGACGGGCGCGCCGGCGATGCGGGCCAGGGACCTGCACCCGCTCTGCTGCCTCGCCGGGGAGTGGCAGCCCTGCGCGGGGCTCGGCGCCGGGGACCGCGCCCCGCCGGAGGAGCTCGAGGCCGAGGCGGGGGCGGCGCCCGCGCCGGCGGTGGCCGGGGTGCTCTACAAGTGGACCAACATCGGCAAGGGCTGGCGCCCGCGATGGTTCGCGATCCGCGGCGGCGTGCTCGCCTACTCCAAGATCCGCCGCCGCGTCGCGGCCGAGCCCCCGCCGGAGTCGCCTGCCACAGCCGCAGCCGCAGCCGCCGTCAGGCTGATCGGGGTCGCGCGCGGCGGTGCTGGCGGCGCCGGGGAGCGGCCCATCGGATTCGTGCATCTCAAGGTGACTGACGCCGCCAAGCTCGTTTCCTCTCGTTTCGCTTCGTCTTCTTCTGATTCTCTCTCCCAACAACAGTTTTTCCTTTTCTTTCCTACTATCACCTGCCATGATCTCAGCAGCATTGTTTAGAGCAACCACGCATTGCAGTCCCTCGATTCATCCCCCAAAACTCCTTAACAGTGACCAAATCGTTCATCAAACCGTAGGCATTTCATCAGGCAATCACCCTAGTAAGACTAGAAATTTCTAGCATTATTAATCGACCGAAACAAAAATCCTACGAGGTGGTCCGCCGCGAGTCCGCGACCCCTCGGTTTCCGGGTCGCATCGGATCGAAACAGTCCAACAGACGAGCACAGCCGCAACTCTAGTCCCCAGCTGTAAAGTCGCCCTCGCAACACGGGCCATGTCACTCCGCGCCGTACGTCGTCACGATCTGCGGCAGAGACCACCCACCACTCGCAAACACACATCCTCACCATCAGTCATCACTCTCGTGGTAAAGGAATGACAGAAAGTTACAAGCAATGTCGGATAAAGCGATGCCTTGTTGTGATTGGAGCTGGCCTTTTGTTACAGCCTTCAGCTGAATCAGCTGGTAGCCGCGAGGGTGCAAAAGAACAGTCTTTGCATCGACTTGCTACAGTGGAGTTCTTGTCGCGTGCCCGGGGAGGAGGGGCCGGCGAGATGTTTAGCGGTGGGGCAACTGGGCTCCAAGCTGGATCTTGTTCAAATGGCTTGGCGCCTCGGTTTGTACTGTATCGCATGTCCATGGGTTGTTGGAATGTGAGGTGGTACGGATGTCTCTGTCCGTAGCCATTGAAAGGGCCTGAAAGCGTTTAAGGCTCATCCTTTTCCCCTCTCCTGGACGGTCCCTCGTCTGCTGGCTGCTGCTTCAGTCATTTGGATTTATATCCACTTGTCTTTTTAGTTGGTTGAAAGCAGTGTGATGAACTGGCATTGCCAATGTAGTGGTTAGAGGTTTACAATGAACTGCAAGTGTAACTATGCCCATCTGTATCCTGTCAATCCCGGTAGTTAGATCATTCCCTGTTTATCCACTAGTTAGATCACTGCCTGTCTATTACGCAATGCGGAATGTGCTTGGGAACCTGTAGATAGCATAATGCAGAGCAGGGTCAGCCAAATAATTGCCATGCTTGCAAAGATGGTTTGTATTTTGGTAAAGTTGTCAGTCTGGCTGCTGATTTTATCATTCTCTTGGACTGTTTGCAGATCTCATCATTTAGCGAAAGTAAATCAGATGATAAACGGTTCTATATCATTACTCCAACCAAGACACTTCAGCTGAGGACTGGCTGTGCTAAGGACAGGGCGGCTTGGATTGAAGCGCTTGTCACTGCAAGAAGTGAATATTCTTTTAATGGAGATTTATCAGGAGACCAGAATGATGCGTCATTTTCCACAGAAAAGCTCAGAAGTCGTTTGCATGCAGAAGGTGTTGGTGAGGCCATTATTAAAGACTGCGAGCAGATAGTTCATTCAGAATTTTCGCAGTATCATACACAGATGAAGCAACGTTGTGAGGAATATTTAAGCTTTATTGGCAGCCTTCCACGGGAAGTTGAGGTAATTATGTTTCCTTGGAATTGAATTGTTTAATTGAGTAACTTGCACGGTCACCATTCATGTTAAGGTCTCTTACTGTTAAATTAAGGCATAAAACCTATCGATCCTTTATACCTCTACATCCAAATGATTTCATTAGCTGTTCCAATCTCCAAAAGGGTATTAGATTCCTATCGTTTGTGGCTTGGATTTTGTGTTGAGAAGGTGACAACCAGTTATGTCAACAATGTCTTATATTTGAGTACCTATTACACAGTTACACCATCTCCTGCTGTAATTTGTCCACAGAAATCCCATGTCTACTTTGAAGTTTATTTATACTTCGGTACAAACTACAAAGTCTGATTAATTGATGTGATGTTTTCTGCTGATCAGAAATTATCTCCTGTTCTTTTAGGTTATTGATTCAGTAGATACATCTATCGCTGAGAAGCCACACTCAGAGTTGTTCAAGAACGATTGCTCCAGCTCTGGAAAATGTAGTGGTACTTGATGTTCCTTTTTGTTTCTCCTTTTTCTTTGGAAAATTATGGTTTTCCTGATTGATTTTGTTTTGTAAGAGTTCCTATTTAACTTTTAAATTTGCCGCATAAAGCCTATAATTTGAATTTTCTATTCATTTCCCTGTAGCAGGCAACGTGATTATTTTTCAGCCAATAAAATTTACCAGAGGTCACAGGTAAACATAAATATCAGAAATACGAGACCACATCGAAATAACTTTTTCAATGAAAATTCGCATGGCTTAGAAACTGTTTCCATCAAACATAAAAAAATTCACGTAATAACAAAGAAATAAAATCCCTAAAGGGAATTGAAGTGCAGGAGCCGCTGGAGAACATGCCGAACTGATATATATTTTCTTACTACACAGTGCCGATAACACGAGAATTCTGGGTATACTGCCGATCGCTAAAAATAATTTCCTAGGGTACTAGTGAAGCTAGACTATATTGTAATGTTTGAGGACGTTCGAGTATAGTTAATAGTTTCATGCCACACCAAAAATATATAACTCAAGATATAAATGTTATCAACACCCGAGGCATGGTTATCCATTAAGCTATAATTTCATGAGCGTCATAGAAGTTGAAATGTATTGGAATAATTTCTAGCCATCCATATATGATCAATGGTATCACTTGGAGTAGTGTATTACCTCTAATATCGAAGGATGGAAATATCGATAAATAGTCCATACATATTTTAGCTTTATGGGGTGCATTTCATTGCAGTCATTTTCCTTTCTTTTCTGTTTTTCGAAAGAAAACTCCTTTCTTTTGTGTTTTTGGTTTCATGTGACATCTTAGTTTTCTTACTTGCCCTACTTTTGATTTTTCACCAGAATACAGCAATACAGAATCTGCTGATGATGTTGGCAAACAAGAGACCTGTGAATTGTCAGATGGAGATGAGTTCCATTTCTATGATACAAGGCAAAGTTTCAGTGATTGTGCTGCTAGTCCTGACCTGAGAATGAGAATCTTGAACAATGGAAATGAAGATTATAAATTTGGTAAATCAGTAGCTGTTGATAAGAATGATGAATATTCATTGTCATCTTTGAAAAGGCGCACAAAATTGCCTGAACCAGTTGAAAAGGAGAAGGGTGTTAGCCTTTGGTCAATGATCAAAGACAATGTTGGAAAGGATCTTACAAAAGTCTGTCTTCCTGTTTACTTTAACGAACCTTTGTCTTCTCTTCAGAAATGTTTTGAAGACTTGGAGTACTCACATTTATTGGATAGAGCATATGAATGTGGTTTGAGGGTACGCCTGTTTCTTTACCTTCCAGCTTTGTCGTGATAAATCACTTGAAGTGTGCAAAAAAATGATAGTCATTACCTTGCCCTTGTCACTTCCATGGAAAGTTTATCTTACAACAAAATGCTCGGCATTGGATAATGCTTTGGAATAAGGAAATTTGCACTGTTGAGGCCTTTTTAACTTAGATTTTTAAAGATAGCACATAAAATTGAAGGATTGTTGTAGTTACTAATGGGGTTCTCCATAAATTTGATTGACATTAGTGCCATGCGTTGCTGATTAATGGTGATTATGTATTTTCTGTGAAATTATCTGATAGTTACATCTCATCTGCATTCAGGGGGACAGTCTAATGAGAATTCTCTATGTTGCTGCTTTTGCTGTCTCTGGGTATGCTTCAACGGATTCTCGCCCCTGCAAACCTTTCAATCCATTGTTAGGGGAAACCTACGAAGCTGATTTCCCTGAAAAGGGAATCCGTTTCTTCTCAGAGAAGGTCAGTTCGGTATACAACACATTTAAATTCATCCTATACTTAGAATCTCAGATTTTTTATTTGCCTCCTTAATGCAACGCAGTGATCATAGACGTGGTAATCAGACACCAGAGCATTATTAGCAGTTTACATATAACATATACGATCACTTTTGAGTGAATGTGTTCGATTATTCTTGGCATCAGGTCAGTCATCATCCTATGGTTGTGGCATGTCATTGTGAAGGGAAAGGGTGGAAATTCTGGGGTGACAGCAATCTAAAGAGCAAATTCTGGGGACAATCCATTCAACTGGACCCTACCGGTGTGTTAAGTCTAGAGTTTGATGATGGTGAAACTTTCCAGTGGAGCAAGGTATAACATCCTCGTGACGGGCATATACAAATACTCTTATTTTGGTTATTAGCAACTAGTCCTGCTTCTTTCTTCATCCTTTCTGAGTCTCCATTGATGTTGATCCACATCAGTTTAATTTTAACATCTTTATAGATTCCATGATTATCTTGTTTACGGAAAACAACCACCTGATTGCGCACATTGCAGTCAGTGCTCTGCAATAAATTGTGAATATGCTTGATCAATTAAGTGTTATTCTTTCCTTGTCAGGTTACAACATCAATCAATAACCTCATCATTGGTCGAGTCTACTGCCATCACCATGGCATAATGAACATAAGTGGGAATAGACAATATTCATGCAAGCTGACGTTTAAAGAGCAGTCTTTCCTTGATAGAAATCCCCGCCAGGTAAAAAGTGACCAGCAACTACCCATACAAGCCAATTTTCTCCTGTGTCTATTTAGGTCATACTAATACGCATAGCTCGATGCAAGGTTCAAGGAGTTGTTAAAGATGCTGATGGGACCAAGGTTGCTACGTTGATGGGGAAATGGGATGAAAGCATTCGCTGCCTCATCAGTGATAATGCCTCTAAGGTGAACTCCAATGGTTCACATCATAGTGCTGGTGCCACTTTGCTGTGGAAGAAAAACGAGCCTGCAGCCAATCCTACTCGATATAACCTGTCATCATTTGCAATAACATTGAATGAGCTGACGCCAGGGCTCAAGGTAGACATGAAATATACCATAAACCATCATTTTAGTTGTGTCAGCTATGAACTTAAAAGGCTAATGCTCAGTGCTTTCCCCTTTCCCAGGAGAAGCTTCCACCAACAGATTCAAGGCTCAGACCAGATCAAAGACACCTGGAGAACGGGGAGTATGAGAAGGCCAATGCTGAAAAACTGCGCCTTGAGACAAGGCAACGGATGGTTGTACTACTGCCCCTGATTCTTTTGCATCGTCCTACAGTTTTCATGAAATCTATGAATTTGATCTGTGGTTCACACTGCTTTTCATCTGCTACTTTTACAATGGCTTGAATCATATTATGGGAGTAGACAACTAGCTGTCTGGTGGTTATATAGCCTAACTGGATTCATGTCCTTATGCAGGCAAGGAAGATGCAGGAGAGTGGCTGGAAACCAAGATGGTTCCAAAGGGACAGCGATGATGGGACGTTCCAATATATTGGAGGTTACTGGGAGGCAAGGGAGCAGAGGAAATGGGTTGGTTGTAACGACATATTTGGCAACAGCTTGTCTAACAATCCAAAGCTGCAAGCATCCCCACTCCACGCTAGCTCAAGTATATAGGGATTAGGGAATGTTTTTCGGTAGGCCTTGACACCTCATTATAATCACTTAAAGTACATAAGTGATCGGCTCCTGTTGTTTCTGTCATGCAAATTTGGGCTAACGTGCTCTCCTTGTCATATTGAACCAGAGGACATTCAAGCACACCCCAAACTTATGTGGATACTGAGATAGTACTGATGTGAAAACTTGCTAACATTACTGTGTTATATAAAGAAATTGTCGATGGTACTCTTTTTTCCCGTGGTGCCACAAGATTCGCAATTGGTCTGTCATTCACACTGCTATGCCCAGTGGATTTTATCTTTAGTGATTCGTTCTCGTCATTGTTTGCTCTAAGCTTGTTCATGGGATTGCTCAAACCATTCCGTAGATGGTCCTAATGGACTCCTTTTCTGCTTTTGTGATTATACTCTTTACATGGGACAGCTTGCCGTTAGATGTTCCACTTGCAGACTGGAGCACTAGATGGGCCTCATGGACTCCTTACTGCTTTCAACGCACACACGATAATCTCTTGAATTCTCATGGCCTCGAACACAGGGCCAAGATTTTTAGATAAAAAAAGTTTCATTTTGAAGTGAAATAACGTTTCGGTCTCTACACAATGAAGATACATTTAGCTTTTACGTGACATCATCGAGGTTAGCTACTACAAAACAGTCCGAAAACACCTAAAATCTTGTGACGTTGGTGTTGGAGATAACGCCGAAGGCTCTTTGCATCATGCGAAGGGTGTTTGACTCCAGGCGAAGGTATTATGCGAAAGGTATTTGACTCCAGGCGAAGGATATAGAATATGAGCCAGAGTGAAGCCTAACACTTAGAGCCGTAACAGAATTGCCCAGTGGCATGGCTGTAATATTAATCTCTCCCCCCTTTATAAATATGGAGGCGAGAGCTCCCGTAATGACATCTGTTTTTCGGTCCACGAGCCAAAGAGACATCATTTACTCTGTCCATAATTCTTTATCGTGTTTCTACCCCTTCGCCCGGCATCGCGGACGACTGAGGGCTTCGGGTATTGAACAACGTAAGTATCATAGAACGTTAACACTTCAGGAGGGCTTCGCTGAGCACAGAAGAAGCCATCCAAGGAGCGACGAGGTTTCGCGAGGCTCTACTCCAAGAACGAGAACCTTCGGAGGGCTTCGCGAAGGCCGACTTCCACTACAACACTCGTTGGAGGGCTTCGCCGAGTCTCTCAAGACCTTCGATCCCCCAACATTTGGCGCCGTCCCGCGGGGCGAACCCACGACCACGATCAACAACTCAAGATGGCAAGAGGCAAGTCATCAAAGACAGTAGACATTGAGACACAACGCGCGGAAGCCGAAGAAAGAGAGCGACTAGCTAAGAAAGAAGAAGACAAAATCGCGAAGGAACGAGAAGCACAAGCCGAAATCGCACGAGCTGAACAGGCAACCCGAGCCGAAGAAATAACAAGACAGGAAGAAGCTATAAGGCAACAAGAAGCTCTAAAAAGAACACAAAACAATAATGAAAATGCTTCGCAGGCAGAAAGCAACCCTCCGGAGGATGATGAGGCAGTAGATGACGAAGCCGATTCCATAGTAGAGCAACTTCGCATCCTGGAGAAGGAAAGAGTTGAGAGGGAAAAATGACTGGCCTTCGTTGAGAAAAGGCAAAAACTGAAAATAGACATGCTGCAGAAGATAAGGCAAACGCAGAGGGATATCGAAGAAATAGACGAAAGGTTAGACCAAGTAAACCAGGACATAAACAACCTCAAGAAGCTAAGCCAGAGCCAACCAAAGAAAGTGCAAAAGAACAACGAAGGGAGAATCGTTTATGAAGTAAGCAGCACAAGCAGAGACGCTCAACCAACTTCAATGTTCAATGAGAACTCACCTTTAAGCGAAGAACTGCAAAATGAGCCATGGCCTGTCAACTTCAAAATGCCAAAGATAAAAGCATATCAAGGAAAATCTGACCCAAGGGAATTCCTGATGTCATTCGAAGCTGCGGTCGAATCAGGCGGAGGAACAAATTCCACTTACGCGAAGGCTCTGGTTATGGCAATCGAGGGGACTGCAAAAACCTGGTTCTCCACTCTAGAACCAGGATCAATCTATTCATGGTCCGAATTGAGGAAAGAATTCATAAACAACTTCCAGGGTTTCCAAGCTGAAGAAGTTCATCAGGGAAAGCTATTCTCCTGCAAGCAAAAAAGTGACGAAGGCCTCAGAGAATACATGCAGAGGTTCATGGAAATTAAGTCGAAGGCCAGAGGAGTAGCGGCCTCCACAGTAATCGATGCACTAATGGAGGGATTGAGGGCTGGACCTTTTCACTCCTCACTGGCAAGGAAAAAACCCACCACAATCTTCGGACTCCTCGATGTCTTCGAGAAGTACGCAAGATCTGATGACGAGTTCAGAAGAAAGAAAGATGACGAAAAGAAGCAAACTCAGCAGCTGAGAGATGAGAAGAAAGCCAAAGAAGACAGAGATTCAAGCCGAAGCCGAAGGCATGACGAAAAGAAAGAAAACAACAGAGATCATAGCAGTCGAAGAGTGCACAATCTAGAAAATAGAGAAGAAAGAGGAGACGAAAAAAGAACTAGAGAGGATGAAAAAGGAAAAGGGCGAAGCAACAGTGACAAAGATCACGAAGAGAGAAATCGAGAGGGTGACCAAAAGTCGAGTTCCCGCAACGTTACGTGCGAATTGCATGGCGAAGGTAAAGGACACACAACCAAACAGTGCCGTGATTTTCAGGCATACACGCAAACTTAGCTAACCAACAGAGGAGCAAAGAAAGCCATTCGACACATGAGCAATCTCCGAGAAGATTGGTCTCAGAACAACAATCGCCCATTCTACCCTTCGAACTCGGTGAATCACGTGGTCAGCTACCCCACTGAGTCTTCGCACCATTTACAGTATCAAAATTATCACCAACCACAAAGTCTGGCCGCATTACCACCACCGCCAGATACAAATAATCAAACCAATGCTAGGCAGTCAGAAGTCAATAGCGAGGTGAGAAGGCAACGAATAAATGCCATCACGGGATGGTCAACACAACAGCTGGATTCAAGAAGGGCAAGAAAAGAGCATATGCGAAGGGTTCAGCATGTCTCTTCATGGGCTCCCTTCGTTAAAACAAGGTGGTCCCACGTGGACATAACCTTCGGACAAAAAGATGCAAGAAACTTAGTCCAACCGCATTCTGATCCGCTTGTCATCGAAGCAAATATCAAGGGATTTGATGTCTCCAAAATATTGATCGATGGGGGAAGCTTAGCCGATATCCTATTCGTGTCAACTTTCAGAAGAATGAACCTGGAAAATGAAACCCTTCAACCAGCAGGAATCCCTCTGGTCGGTTTCACAGGAAAGATCATACAAGCTTTGGGGAAGATTGAATTGCCAGTGACTTTTAGCGAAGGTGAAAATGCAAGAACCGAAGATATCATCTTTGATGTGGTCGACCTCGTATACCCATACAATGCGATATTTGGGAGAGGATCCATCAACAAGTTCGAAGCTGTCATACATCAAGCGTATCTATGCATGAAAATCCCGGGACCGATCTCCGTGATCAGGGTCTTCGGAGATCAAATACAAGCAAGAACTATCGAAGATAATGAAACCCCAGAAGGAAAAACATCCACCTCATAAGAGAAATGCAAGATACACCATCATTCAAAATTTTCGGCCTCAAGAGCTCGGCGAAGATACTTCAAAACGGCATGAACCGCTACTACCAAGAGTTAACAGAACAACTCCTTGGTAGAGCGAATGATGCTTATGTGTAAAATATAAAAGACATGCGGGGGGTGCACTCTTTTTCCTCACGAAGGAAGCCCTGCGAAGGGTGTGAGGTTTTTTAACGAGGCACCCTCCAAGAACTGTACACCAGTTTTATAATTACCTTTTTCCCCTCAAAAAATTCCAGAGCAATTTTACTAAGGAGCCTCATCGAAGGCCAAGCCACGAGCTTAACAGACGAATTCAGACAAAAAGCCTAGACCAAAGCGAAAGGTGCACCAAAACAAAATTTGGTGTAACCAAACTAAAGGTTTGTGTGTTACAAGAAACAACACAAACTCCTTAGATACAAAAAGTATCATAAAGGCTTGTACTATGGACTCTAAAAATGGAAGCCATAACAAGAAAGCAAAGTCATGGCCTCAAAAGAGAGAAACCATCGGCTAAGCAAAAAAGAAAAATCGGGCCAAAGGCCTAGAGCGAAAGAAAAGCAGACAAAAGTCTAAGAAAATTCTCGAGGGTTCGCGTAATAAAAAATATTGCCAAGCCCTCAACATACAAATCGAAGGTGTTAGAACAAACAAGGAGTTAAAATTTCCCCTCATTGCCTGACACCAGGAATATATAAAAAAAACACCCTCGCCGGGACAAAAATCCAAAAACACAAGTTTCAGGCGTGAAAACTTCTAGTTTTACCAAAAACAGAAGGATATCACGCAAGAAGCAAAAACTTCGAAAAAGATATTGAAGAAACCTATTCCATAAGCGAAGCAAGACGAACAAGTTCCTTCAAAAAACAGCTCTAAAGCATTTCTCATTCATGGAGAACCATCGTCAGGCTCTTGCTTTACAATAAGGCCTAACTCTAATAACATTTGACATATGATACTAAATTCATCAATATCATAACCGCTCGAAGGCGAATAAGGCCTTTAAAAAACGGGATCTATTACCCCAGAATCAATCATTCGTTCCACATGCAAAGCAATATCGAAGGATGAAGAAGAACTCTTGGCATTAGTGGAAGAATTACGATGGCGAAGGTTTCCGCCTTTCTTCTTCTTAGCCGTACCTCGATTCGAGGAACCACCACCTCGAGGACGACGACCACGAGACCTCCGCTTCACATAGCCTCGACTACCTTCGGGAACATCAATCTCGGGACGATAAACTCTCCCAATAGCAACAAGTCTACCTGGAGGAAAAGTGAAAGGACCCTCACCGCCGTCAACAGGGGATAAAGGTTCCGAATCACTGGACAAATTGATATCCGAAGGAGAACTGAAAATCTCAATCGGAGGTTCATGACGAATCAAATGAGAAGAAGAGGGCTCCGGAGTCGCAAAATCGCTCAGAGAAACCTCAGACGAAGACTCCGGAGCAACACACTTTCTTGATACTACATCAGAAGAAGCCTTCGGAGTAGCAAACTCGCTTAACGAAATATCAGAGGAATCCTAAAAATACAAAACCAAGCAAATATTAAGGAAAAATAATAATAAGTTTACAACACAAGTCACCATGACATCCTTAGGAAATACAAGTCCGAAGGGCAACATTTCGTACAAATCAAACAAAAAATTCTTATACCTCATCTTGAGGCGGCTGCAGCATAGAGAGAATCCTTTCCCAGAAAGACTCGTCAACAATCCTAGTAAATTTGACGAGGGCCGCGAGCAGCGCAGGAGATGTACTGTCGGCGGCAACAAAAGAAAAAGAATTATTGGAAGCCTTCGCCACAGCATCACTCCCCCTAGCTTCGAGCGAGAAAGAACATCCCTAACAGCAAGTTGCACTGCACTCTTCGAGAAAGCTCTGCAGGCCTCAATAACAGAGGGAATGTTAACCACAAGCCACTCTTGAAAATGCTCAGTCGAAGCATCTTCGGAAAGGGAATCAAGCGTAACACCAACAGATACAAGAGCGGCTCGAATCTGACTGCAAATGTTAGCCAGTCGAAGCTTTTCAGCCTCCGCAAGGCTAGCAACTTCCCGCTCAGCAGCACCAACTTTAATGATAAGGTCCTCATTCTCTTTAACAGCCTTCGCAAGGGAAGTATTCAGTCCCTCGACTTGCAGATCCAAAGAAGTTACTTTCTCATCAAACCCCTTCGCGGCTCGAAGGAGTTTCTCTTTCTCCGAACTAAGATCAGAGAAGCGCTTCTCGCTAAGTGCAAGAGCATTCTCCCTCTCCTTAACCTTCAACTCGAGAGCAGCAAGGTCTTTGCGAAGAGCATCTCGATCACTCCTCACCTTCGACAGCTCCCGATATTGGCGAAGAGATGCATGTGTAATTGCAAGTGACTGCCAAAAGAAATAATCAGAATAAAACAAATATCATAACAAAAGATGGAAGCTGGAAAGCTCACCTTAACTTGCGAAGACAGTAAAGATTTGTACAGGACATCTCCACCCTGTGACATAAGTTCTTCCTCCACTCGAGGAAGTCGAATCCTATCCGCAACAGCAACAAAAGGCTCAGCAGCCTGGGCACTCATGACGAAGGTGTTAGCCGAAACATCGTCACAAGCAAGCGAAGACCCCTCAGCAGTTTCAACTGAATCAAAAGTCACGTCAAAGGGAAGAAATTCCTTTATCATCGCCTCAAAAACAGAATGAAGGACAAGTTCACCACCTGCCGAAGGGGCGAGAATGCCACGAGGCTGAATATGGGGCTCTGGCGGAAGTTGAAAAGCAGAGCGATCTGAAAGAATTCCCAAGTTAGCAAGCATCCGACGGAGCTCAAACCATTCAGACAATGAAAGACGATTTGAATTAGCACCTTCGCCCAAACCCTTGTCCTGGATCTGGGCCTCACCCAAAGCCTCACCAGCTTCGGCGTGGGTCTTGTCCTGGATCTTAGCCTTCGGATCAGGCACTAAGGACACAAGAGCACACGGACTCTGTATCTTTGTCCTGGATCTTGGTCTTCGACCCAGAGGAACCAGACACATTTGCGATGGCACCCGCATCCGTGTCCTGGATCTTGGCCTTCTCTAAGGCTATAGATTTGCCAGCATCAGTTAAAGAAGAAACATCTTTCGCAGGACCTGTGGAGTCCTTTGAAGGAGCCTCTTTCGAAACCAACGAAGACTTAGCAGAGCCATGACTTTGGTTAGACGAGCCAGAAAGGATTGCCATCAGGTTAGGAACCTTGGGGCGCCGATAAGAAATACCGGCCTTATCAGAAGACGAGCGGTTCGCTGAATCATTCGAAGAAGAACTTGGAACCTTCGAAGGAGGCGCTGAAGAAGTGGTGTCAGTACCACGAGAGCCTCCGTCATTAGTCTTATCAAGACTATCATTCGAAGAAGATTTGTGAACCTTTGCCTTCTTCTTAGGATGCTCTTCACTGGATCTCCGGTCACTAGGCATCTTGAAAAAGAATGCAAGGAAAGGGTCCCTAATGGTGCGAAGGTGAAACAGAAAACGGTGGAGAACAACTTACACAAGCAATAGACAACGTGAGAAAACAAGGCAATCGCTACGAATATATAGATCTAAGACAAGCATCGAAAGTCGGGAAAAGACAGGAAGATACCGAAAACGACAAACACGTGCATGAGTCAGAAGAGCATACGACACAATCATTAAAATAATAAATTGCCTCTGATTTTGATCATTCAAAATACATCAACAATTGAGGGCTAATGTTGGAGATAACGCCGAAGGCTCTTTGCATCATGCGAAGGGTGTTTGACTCCAGGCGAAGGAATTATGCGAAGGGTGTTTGACTCCAGGCGAAGGATATAGAATATGAGCCAAAGTGAAGCCTAACACTTTGAGCCGTAACAGAATTGCCCAGTGGCATGGCTATAATATTGATCTCTCCCCCTCTTATAAATATGGAGGGGAGAGCTTCCGTAATGACATCTGTTTTTTTGGGCCACGAGCCAAAGAGATATCATTTACTCCGTTCATAATTCTTTATCGTGTTTCTACCCCTTCGCCCGGCATCGCGGACTACTGAGGGCTTCGGGTATTGAACAACGTAAGTATCATAGAACGTTAACACTTCAGGAGGGCTTCGCTGAGCGCAGAAGAAGCCATCCAAGGAGCGACGAGGCTTCGCGAGGCTCTACTCCAAGAACGAGAACCTTCGGAGGGCTCCGCGAGGGCCGACTTCCACTACAACACTCGTTGGAGGGCTTCGCCGAGTCTCTGAAGACCTTCGATCCCCCAACAGTTGGCCAATCACTGTTGTTGCAAACCTATCTTCATCCTTGAAGAAGTAAAAAATACTCAAATCTTCTTCGCACGAAAAATATATGTTGTTTCTTAAACAACTCTTGAGCATAACTTCAATTCCGTCAGGCAAGGTCGTGCGGAGGTATAGCACCATAAGGATGTTTGTGCATCGCGCGGCGCTTTCCCTACCCCATTTACCATCATCGAGTGACTTCCTTGGCGATAAACTGAAGACTTGCCTGCAATCTTGAGCACCATAATCGATCGCCTTAACATAACAATGATAACAAGTGAACCAAACCTGCAAACCTCCATGAACATGGGGTCAAGAATAAGACGAACAACTTTGTAGACATTTTGGTATTTTCTACTAGATTACTTGAAATTAACACAATTGTCAACCAAATCACTAACAATGCACGAGCTCCTGCTGATAGGTCCTGACAATCCACCGTGGCAAAATGCTACGTACGGATTGACGGTCTCTCTCATCAGACGAACTGCGTTCGACTCAGAACGTGCGGTGCACGATGCAGCAAATTAGCCAGCTTGTTCCTGATTTCCCAGATCATATATACAGCTGATCCTGTTGATGTTCTTATCTATTCTTCTCTCAGGTAAAACGTAGGGGATACCTCAAATGTAATAAATAAAATGTAGATTTTAGATCGCACAAACCATACACGTCAGGCACAGCTCGTATATATTGAAGCTATATACAACTTGCACAAACGCACTTATATACACATATAGTAGCTAGTTGCCAGAAAAGTATACCGTCACGCATTCGAGTATTCACCACCACCTGTCTCCGTCAGGGTGTCAGCCAGCTGCTCCTCTACGTAAGACCTGTCCCTCGTTGTCCAGGATCCAATCAATAATTCACGTAGTACCATTTCTTTTTCCAGGTCAATCAGCAAGTAGATAGCCGATCCGCATCGCAACGAGCTCGCGTTTCAACACCCGAATTCGTAATAAAAAACCTGGTCGAGTTTTGGCGCTTGGCCCAAGCAGAGAGCCGAGCGCGCGCGTGCGAGGTCCGGACGCGACGCCTCGTGCTTATTATTCCCGCTTCGATCAGCGGAGAGGGTGTTCCACAGATGCGGCCACCGCCACACACTACTTAGCTTGTTTGTGGCGCACGCCGCGGCGGAAGTGTCCCGGCAGGCGGCAGCGCGCCGGCCAACGATCGGCGACTGCCCGCTCCAGCCGTGCCCTGCGTCGCGTACTCCATGCTGCGACATTCGGCTCTCTTTTCTAGCATTTCAGCGTACTAAAGATTTGCTTTCAATATAGAGCGGCCGTAATGCCTGTATATGGTCTGAAAATTTCAGTGTAAAGATTAGCACAAACTGACTAAAAGGCACATGCTGTGCGTACATGTACTGTTTGTACGTACCGCCAGCCCTTTTAATTGGGATAATTAAGTAACATACACGTGTAACCTATCCAGCTGGTTTCGAGTCTCTTGCACTTATAATGACTGCTCATATTTAGGACTAATTATCCTTCTGGAAGTATAGACAATGAAAGGTTTGTGGTGGGATTGATGATCTCAACGTTTGCCAACCTAAGGCTACTCTCAATGGGAGTTTCATTTTCAATAAATGAACTGCCACATAAGCAAGTTTGATGACATGGCAAAAGATTTATGAAGAGAGAGATGAAAGGAGTTTTATCTAGATAAAACTGAGTATGCACGTTACCTAGATATGAAACACCATGAAACTAGCATTGAAGAAGAACTATTTCATTTCATCCAACACACACACCAATCAAACCGCATAGAACTAAGTGCTATGAAACTCTAAAATGAAACCATATAGAATTTGTTTCATTTGTTATTTCAAATCATTTTAGATGACATGGCACTTTTGGAAATAATGAAATAAAATCCCTCGTTGGGACTAGCCTAATAATTAGTAGTAGTACTTTGCGATACAGG
>CM017439.1:39992945-40136695 GCA_007726485.1 Eragrostis curvula
GGTGACTGGCACCGTATCATACGGTGACTACTTCCTTTCCATCTTCAGCAACTTGTCCAAATTGCACTTCCCCTGGAAACCATACGGTGACCCATCGTATCATACGGTGACTCTACCAGTGACTCTCCTTTCACTGGATTTTCCTGTCCATAGTCACCGTATCATACGCTGACCTCCACCATATCATACGGTGACTTCTTCTCTCTGAATCTGCAGAAACTGCCAACTCCCTGGAAACTATACGGTGACCACCGTATCATACGGTGACTATCACCCCTCATCATATGGTGACTCCAGCAGAGATTTCCTGTCTTCAGTTCTGCAATTCCTGTAGTCACCGTATCATACGGTGACTTCTGCCTGAAGTCCATCTTGATCATCTCCTCGATCCTTGACTTCATCTTCACTCTTCTTGGTTCCTCAAGCTTCTCTTCTGCCACCCTAGCCTCTGAGAGCCTCACATTGCATCCAATGATCTCTACCACTAGTGTGCACTAAGAGAACCAACTCGAACCCTCTTGATAGTCCGGTGTTTCCTATGGACTCAAGCCTACATCTACACCAAGCCAACACCTGCTTGGTTCTAGCATGTCCTTAGCCTTGATCCATCTCCTTAACCGCGACTTCATCAAGCCCAATGTCCCGAGTTGTCGAGACAACCAATCATCGAGATATCCAATAGGGAAATGGTTGACGTAGTCCTCCATCATATGTGAACATAGGCAACAACCTACATAAGAGTTAGTCACATACAACATGATCATCCAATCACCAAAACATTCATACCTTTGGGGTTTCCATACTCCAATGGTCATGAAACTTACAATCTCTCCCTTTTTGGTGATTGGTGACAATATACGTAAAAGATATGGAAAGAAAGCGCAAGTAATGATCGAGATGATTGAATGAGAAAGAAAGGCTCGACTAGACCGCTCAAGTAAAGGATATGGGTGAATGCAAGAGCAAGAGCGTCGTAGTACTCGATCACTAAGAACTATGCATCATGTTATAAGATAGGTAAAGAGAGAAACATGATGAGTAGAGAAGTGAGGGACATAGCTCAAAAAAGGTATCACCTGCAAAATAGAGTTAGTGCACAAGGGTGATATATATGAATAGAGGGCAAGTGAGCTATGTCCACCACTCTTGTGATGATATGATAACGAATAATTCCTGCACAAAGCAAGTTAGTCCACAAATCATCACAAGAATACGACACATGCACGAGGGATCAACACATACATCTTAGGCATAATGATACCAGATAGATATATAATACAAGTGCAGTGTATGTAAAAGAAACCAAGTGCATTCTCGATGAGCTAAAGCAAGGCAAAGGAAGACCAAGCTCATCGAGAACCACGAACATCCAAAAGAATATATAACGAACTCCAAATATCCTGACTAGCCAAAATGCCCGAGAGCTCCCCCTAGGTACAAGCACTCTCGATCAAGTCTCACTCCCAACTCCCCCTAGACATTCTCTCCCCCTTTGGCACCAAGTACCAAAAAGATCATTGGGGAAAGATATACTATCCTACGCATCGGGGTTTGGAGGTGGTGCAGTGGCCTCTGGAGCTGAAGAGCTGACTCCCCCTGAAGCTGTGCCTGCCACTGAACCTGCTGTGCTGTCCTGCTGGGTGGGTGCCACTGGTGCTGTCCAAGTCCAAGTCCTGAGCATCCCAAGCTCTGGTGTGCGAGAACGACGAGTGTAGACAAGTCGTCCATCTAAGTCAAGAACAGGCGCATCTGGATCCTCAGCTGTATGATGTCCTAAATCTGGCTCTAAAGCTGTGTGTACAGAAGGAGTACGAGACCGAGCGCCAGAGCCAGGCTCACTAACTGTCCAAGAAGTACTGCCTAGTGGTGCCTTTCCAGTGCTGCTCACCCTGAGAGCTGTGGCCTCTGCTGCAACCTCATCATAAGCTGCATCAAGCATATCCCTCAGAATAACCTCGTAGGTCACAGCTGGCGTAGGAGAGGACGTCTCTAGAGCAGCGGTAACCTCTGAAGTGGCGATCACTGCCTCAGTAACAACTGGAGAAGAGACCACACTAGTAGTAGTAGGTGCTGAGGTGATAGGAGACTCAATCCCTGAGAAGTCAAGTGCTGATACTGGCAAAGGGGACGAGATCCTAGTCACTGAGGTAATGTGCTGAACTGGAGCCACTGCCGGTGAAGTACTCAGCAAGAAAGCAGATGGTATCATAAACTGTCCCGGTGAGAAGGATGGTACTGAAGAAGGTCCTGCCTGAGTGTGACCTGCCATCCCTGACACTCCAGCAGACAGTGAACCAAGGAGACTCTGAGAAAACTGTCCTGCGAGAGTCATAGGAGCTGAGAGCATGGTAGTGAACATCCCGGGAGCAGCTGTGGTCTGTGATGGCTGAACACCCTGTGGTGGAACCAGTGAAGGTAGAACCATAGGGGGCATGGGAGGCATCCCCGGAACTGCCTGACAAAGGTAGCAGAAGGCTGCAGCGAAGTAACCAAAGACACCCTGGTTGGCCATCTGAGTGTTCTTCAGTGTCTCTGCCATCTGCTGAGTCCACTGTCTGTGCTCAGCCTCTCTCCTCTCCTGGTCCCGTCTCCACTGCTCCTGCTGGTCAAGTCTCTGTCTGAGCATCTCCAGCTGAGCAAGCACTGTAGGGTCAGTGGAAGTGGCTGCTGCAGCTGGTGGTGAACTCACTGGTGGTGGTGGAGCTGGTGTGAAGTCCGGCACTTCTCCCTGGTGCAGTGGGGACTCTAGTGAGAAGTCCCTCTCATCTGTAGCTCCACTCTGCATGCCTGTCTCTCTGGCCTCTGAGGAGCTGCTCTGAGATGCATCAGCTCTCTGAATGCACCGAGGGTCACTGGGTGGCAGCAGTACATACTCCGTGGTCACCTCTGGAAGAGCCTGATACTGAGCATCGGTCATGAAGCCATTCATCCAAATCAACCAGCAGATGAGAGGTCCAAAAGGTAGCATCCTGGAACCAACTCTCTCAGCAATCACGTCCTGCATCTGGCATATAATGAGATCTGCCAAGTCAAAGCGCTGCTCAGTGAGGATGTAGGCAAGTGTCTACTGTACTAGACAAGAGATCTTGTCCTGATAACCCTCCCGGGGTACTATGGTCCTACTAAGCAAAGCTCTTATAGCTCTAGCCTCGTGCGTCAGTCTGTGGGGAAGCCTGCTGTATCCCTGCTCGTAGGGTGGAGGGAAGGCCACTCTCATAGCATCATCTGTAGGCACAACTCCCCCTGAAGGTCTGCGGGGTGGTCTAGCTCCCTCGTGAGCGAGGTTGTGCAGAATCCTGTCACTAGCCTCAGCTCCCAGTACTCTGTGAATATCATCTCTGGTCAATCTCACAGGCTGGCCCTCGAACATGAACCAGATAGCACTCCTATCATCAGCAACCCAGAGTGTAGCATAGAAGTCTCTCACTATATCAGTCCTGTACCTCATAGGTACTCCTAGCAGAGTCCTCAAGCCAGGTATGTAGGTCATCCTGGACTCCATCTCTCTCCCAGCTGCTAGAGACAAACGAGCTGGCACCACATACTTGTGAGTGGTGTAAAGCTTGGACCCCTTCTTGCTCTCAGCTCTGAGCAAGGCCTCACCAATCTGCCTCTGCAGAATAGTCCAATATCTGGGACCTGCCATCATATCTCTGGACCTCAGAGGAGCCCACATGTGCTCTGCCACCTGCCTCAAAGACTGCAAGGTCCTAGTGTCGACTTTGAGGAAATCCCTCTGGTGAGCAGCAGGTGCAGCAACCTCTCTCATCATGGCCTTGTCAGCTAAGGTCCGTCTCCTCTTCCTCGACTCCTCATCCTAAGGTAGAGGACTGTCACCAAAGAAACCACCACTGTCCACTCTGGCCTCTGCCTCCTCGAGCTCATCCTCTTCCTCCTGCTCAGTGCTGCTGGAGCTAGAGGTGGAACTGCTGTCAGTGTCCTCAGCCTATGGGACCTCCTCCGGAGCCCTCGACGAACCCGCTCCTCGGGTCGGAGTCTCCTGAGTAGAGAACCTCACTCGAGTCGACCTCCTGAGTGGAGTCTGACCCTCAGTGAGGCTCAACCCTCCTGTGCTGCCTCCTGCAGGAGGACCCTGTGCTCGTAGAGCACGACGCACAGCTGCATCTGTCAGAGGGTCACCTGTGTGAACTGCTGGAACTCGAGGCTTCTTAGCCTTGGTCTCCACCACTGGCTTGCCCTTCCATCTGTCCTAACCTCTGCCTCTGCCTCTGCCTCTGTCTCTAGCCATAGCTGCTGTCACTGCTGGGCTGCCCTCTGACAAGATAGGGCGAGTGAGCTTGGCTCACCAACCCGTCCACTGACAAGTTGACTGCCAAAGATAGGATCAAGGGCTTGGCCCTAAATCCGTCCACTGATCACTGCACTGTCAACTGCCTTTGTCCTCTGGGCTGACCACTGACAACTGCCACTGCACGATAGGAATAAAGACAGGGTATATGAGTATAGAATAACCTACTATGATCTACAAGCATGAATCGTAGGTAAGCGCATAAAAATCTATGTGAAGTCCTAGCGCTGAGGTGAAGGACACAATGCCGACAATTTAAGCAATAAAAACAACGGCATTGTCGATTATGGGTGGAGATCAACTAGTGCTCATAAAAGCAAGGCAATTAACTCAATGTGACACTAATTGAGGAAACAACACTAGTGTGATGTGCGAAAGATGAAATTAAGCACAACAAGCAACACTAGTGCCTATGTATCATACAAAGAGATGAACTTTTTGACGAATATGACACATAGCTAATGAAAAACAACTTAGACTAGCATCAATACGAGGGCAATTAAGCACAATTATGCTAGACAAGATGAAATTCATCAAATTAGGGCATGGAATCGATGAAATGGGTGAACTTTGCAATGCCCTAAGCAATCAACCACGCTACTGTGCGATTCAAGCAGATAAGCAATGAAATTGAAGTCACTTGTCGTCGGAATCAACAAGAGCTCGCCGGATTTCTCATCGGAGTTCGGGAAGACGTCGTCGAGGGCAACTACGGGTGCTCCTCCTTCCTCGCGCGAGAGTAGCTGCTCTAGAGGTCGTGCGCGGCGGTGGACGGAGGGGAGCACGTCGACGGCGAGAGTGCGGGGTGGTGCGGCGAGAGCGATGACACCGCGGTCAAGCTAGGGTTTGTGCGGGCGTGGCGCGGCTGCTGTGGAGCAAAGAAGTTGCGGCGGCGCGCGAGCTGCGGTGGTGCTCGACAGCGGCGAGGTGCGGGCGGCGCGCGCGCGGGAACGGCGAGGTCGTCAGCAATGGCGGGAGCGGAGGAGCGAGAGCGCGCGCGTGGTGATGGTGGCGGCGAAACTGCACAGTAATAGGGAGAACAGCTGGAGATTAGGGTTTAACTCAGATGAACGGATGTTGACGGTCCTTACGACCCATTTTTACCGTCAACTTTATGCACCTTTTTGAACCTAACACCATCACCAAGTGTAGACATAGGGTTTATTTCTAACAAATTCCACTAGTCTTGGTGAATTATGAAGTACAGGTGCAATCCATACAAAAACAGGGGAAAACATGCACTAAACATGGACTTTGCAATCGACGGATTTTCCCCGGACTGAAGAACTTAGTCCAAAAGCCCAAAACCACAGAATCAGGCTTCAAGATCAAGCAATGCACGTGGTTTAGGCAAGTCCACAGGCCAAGGAAGCAGCCAGAGGAGGACCAGGCCCAGTGGGGCCCAGGCCAGGTCGGCCGACCCCCTCTGGCCAGGTCGGCCGACCTGCCAGGGAGGCCCCACTGGCCCATCTTTTTATGGCGGTTTATCACCGACTTCTGGAGGTCGGTTCCCCCTGCATTAAATGTCACCGACCTCGGGAACCGCCTCAAAGTTGCCGACCTTCCAAGGCTATAAATAAAGGGGCACCCCTCCCTCTCAACACACACCACAAGACGCAAGACTCTCCAATAGAGCTCCACTCCAATCCTTAGGCTGAGAGCCTTTTGTACACTAGTAGAATAGGAGAGAGGGCAAGGGAGAGAAAGGAATACTCCTTCCACTTTGGTGGAGGTTTAGTTCTATTTCTTTATCTTGGCGTGTAAGCACTCTTGTGATTTATACGTGGTGATTGTTTATCTAGCGAGCATTATTAATTTTCTAGGCGTAATTCCTGTTATACTTGTTTACAGGATCATCGCTCCGCAAGGGGTGCTCTAGCCTTCTAAATTCAGCTTGGGCCGAGGTTAGAGTAGTAATCAACGGCATAGACGTGGTGTCTAGGCTAGAGGTTACCTTTGTTTGCTGTGTGCTCCACGGTTTGTAGAGGTAGGCGGCAGGAAGTGACAGCCCTGTCCGTCCAAAGGAACCCTCCACGTTCGGGTACATAGTAGAGCTACAGGTCGGAGTGGCTTGGCAGACCAGGCCTAAGCCGGCGCCCGAAGTAGACAAGTAGAGCTTGAGTTCGTCTATCCTCTAGGATAAGCTAGATATAATCACCCTCTCGATCCTAGTTTGCTAGTTGTCTTGGTTGTCCTTGGGTAGAACTTGCCCTGCGGTAGAATAACTCCGTTCCTTGGGGAAAACAAATACGATACATTGGAATACTCCCGGGTGAAGTGCTACAACGGTATTCCGTGCGCTTGCGGATTTATCTGTGACGTAAGAAATACCAACAACGGACGAGATTCGATCAAGGTTTGAATCAAAGATCCAGATCAGAAATGAAGTAACGGTCAACCCTAAGTCACCGTATGTTACGGTGAGTAGCACCGTATGATACGGTGATAAAAAATGAACTGGGCGCTGAAGCAACGGTCACCGTATCAAACGGTGACTGGCACCGTATGATACGGTGACAGTAATGTCCCAGATCAAAATGATCGGAGGCCCTGGGCCTCACCGTATCATACGGTGATAACCACCGTATATTACGGTGACTAGCAGAAAAGCTGATTTCAAGGAATTTCTTTCTTTGTCCATTCATCTCACACAAAAACCAAATAAACACCATGTATGGACTAGAGAGGGAACTCTCAACCACTCCTTTGAAAATAAGCCTATATAGGCTGCACATAGGCATATAATAATTTTTGAAAACCAAATAAGATGCAAGCCAATAAGAGCCAAAAGAGAGAAAACCAAAGGAGGGGTATGTATGAGCCCTTGCCAATGACCCGTGCGAGTAGATTTAACCTCGAGGATCATTGTGCAATGCTCAATGGGCATGAAGCTCCAATCCTTTCCTTTAATCACACTTTTATGGGATGTGGTATCATATGGAACATGAAGCACTTTCCACATAGTGTGATGGCTCCTTTGTGATTTCCTATATGCAATGCATGAAACAAGCATATCATACAAATGCAAGTGAAAGTAAATATGCCATGTGAGATGCAAGCAAATTTAAAGACATTGCATAAAGGAAACCTACTCAAGGTCAAGTTTGAACCTCTCTCAAGCTTAATCATCATGAGCCAAACCTTGCCTTGAGTCATACGAGCCACCAACTCAAACATCCCCCATGCTCATGACTATCTTGAGAGAGTTAGCCCTTGAACTAATTTTTATGTTCTTTTCTTTTTAGTTATTTACACATGCATGGATGTAATCATACTAGTTCACAAAGGAGCTCCTAGCTACCATGCAAGACAAATGCAAGAAGAGAAAACTACTTCTACTATGATACAAGGTTACCTCCTTGAAGAGTAGATATGTCGTCGAAGCACTCGAAGCTTGTGGTGGACCTCGATGAATATTCAACTTGGCACTTGGTCCACCACCACCATTCATCTAAGTCCCGGTCTTGCGGGCCCACTCGTACTTCATTGGCCGCTCACGGTCAACAACACACTTGGGGACCCAAATCTTCCGCTTCTTGTCCGATGGTCCAAGTTCGTTTGCCTTCGCCTTGCCCTTCTTGTCCCTAAAGAGCTTGAACTGCGTGTTCTCATGGAACAAGTTAGCATTTGGCATAGCATTGGAACTCCTCACCTCGGGGCAATTCTTGTAAGTGTGTCCATCTTGACAACACTTCTCACAATAGTAGTCATCCGCCAAGAGAGGAACCACCCAAGATAGTATGGTGTCTTCATTGCCGATGATTTTGATGGTGGCGGGGTAGGAACCAAGACCCTTGTGTGCGGCGTTGTTGATGAGGTTCCTTCCAAGGATTTGCTTGTGAATGGTTCTTCCCCTTGTAAGCCTTTCAAATCCATACATCACCATCTCCCTCTCCTCCTTGAGCTTGTGATATTCCTTCAAAATAGTCTCATCAAGCGAAACATGCTCACAAGAGGAGGTTAGCTCATCACAAGTAACATAAGATGAATTTGAAGTAACATAAGATGAATTTGATATGCAACTTCAAGGGCCTCATGCTTCTCATAGAGATTCTCGTAGTCTTCTTCCACAATCTTGTGAGAAGTGCCAAGATCCTTGAGCTCACCCTCTAGTTGCTCAACTCGGAACACGGCCACTTCATGCTCCTTCTCAAGTCTTGCAATGGTCTTGTCCTTCTTCTTTAACATCTTCCCGGCAAGGTCAAGAGCACACATCAATTCCTTGTAGGTTGGCCGGTCTTCCTCTTCAAATTCTTCATCTTCACTTCCACTCTCCTCATCCTCATCATCACTATCAAAGTCCATTGCCATCAAGCACATGGGAGGTGGAGGTAGGTCACTTGTGATGTTAGTGAGCACAATCCCGGCAACTTGCTTGCCCTTGTGAAATGTGTCGTCACTATCTTCTTCCTCCTCGCTTGACTCATCGTCGGTCACCCAATCTTGTGCCACGAAGCCCCTTCGTGATGGTCTCTTCTTATCTTTGGCCTTTGGATTGTTCTTCTTGACGAATTTCTTCTTCTTCTTGTACTTGACCCTTAGCTCTTCTTCTTCATCATCAGTAGACTCTTGTGGCTTCTTCTTAAGCTTCTTGATGGGCTTGGTGCACTCCTTTGCAAAGTGGCCTTTGTCACCACAATTATAGCACACAGAGTCCTTCTTTGACCTTCGATTGAAGAAGTTGCTTCTCTTCATGATGAGTGCGAGTTCATCGGGGCGAATTTGCAAGTAGTCTTCTTCATCAACATCTTCATCACCCTCATCTTCACTTGATTCGGGGACGATCACCTTCTTGTTCTTCTTCTTGCTCGTGCCCTCGGCCGGAAATGCAAGGTTCTTGTTCGACTTCTCGTCGGGCACGTAGTCGAGGTGGTAGCTCTCGAAGGCGGTGATCTTCCCGATCAACTTGTGTGTCGTGAGGTCTTCGAGTGAGGTGTTGAAGAGGCATGTGATGAGGGAGTCGTACTTTTTCCTCGGTAGAATCCTCAAGATCTTGCGCACGAGGTCGGCATCCTCGATCTTCTCCTTCACCCCGAGTGAGTTGATGTCCTCTACAATCAAGTTCAAGCGAGAATATGCACCATTAATAGATTCACTTGAAGTCATAGTAAAGGAGTCATACTTATCTTTGATCACATAATATCTTTCCTCTTTCAGATCCGAGGAACCCTCATGAGTAACTTGTATTTGTTGCCAAATCTCATGAGCGGTACCCGCGGACTTGATGCGAGCAAAGACATCCTTAGTGACAGCTTCAAACAAAGCATTTTTAGCTTTAGCATTAGACTTGGTGAGATTTTCATCGACCGTCCCTTCGTCATCTACAAGCGGAACCAACTCACTAGTCACACGCCACGCATTGGGATCGATAGCCTCAAGGTAGGCTTGCATGCGAGCCTTCCAATAAGCATAGTCGGTCTCGTCAAACGTGGGTGGCCCGCTTCCTCCCGGCATCCTTACTCAAAGGCGGTTAAGCCCTAATATGAGCACGAGGCTCTGATACCACTTGTAAGGATCACGGAGTACCGAGGGGGGGGGGGGGTGAATCGGTGCTCACTTATAAATTTCTCCGGCACGGCACTTTAACAATCCTAATAGTTTGCTAGGTGATGACAAGAAGCAAGCGATGCGCACACACTAGCAAGACTAGCAAAGAGCAAACCTACACAAGCAATTCTACCAAGAGCAAAACAACCCTATCAAACAAGTCTATTAGCAAGCAGTAAATACGGAATAGTAAATGCTAGTAAGTAAAGAGATGGGACAGAGATTGCTCATGGATTTTTAGCCCGTGGTATCGGGAGGATGGCGCCTCCCCCTACTCCACGTTGGGTCACTCCCGCCGGAGTCTCGACCCCTCCATCCGCTTGATGGCGATCCCTTCTAGAGCATTCTTCACCCTCCGAGTGAAGACGCGGGCACGTCCCGCCGGCAACTCCGAATGCTCCTCCGAAGGTAAGGATCCGCACGTGATGCGGTCCAAAGGGCGCTCTCTTCACGTAGCTTCTTTCACACGGGAAGCTTGAAGACCGTGTACAAACTTGTAGAGACTTCCACACTCTTTGGCAAGCTCTCTACCAACGCCTAACAGGTCTAGGCCTTGCCATAGACCAAGAGTAACAGCTCAAGATGACTCTCTATGCACACACTAGCCCTAGAGATCAAAGGATGCTCTTGTTACACTAGTCCATCTTGATCATCTCCTCGATCCTTGACTTCATCTTCACTCTTCTTGGTTCCTCAAGCTTCTCTTCTGCCACCCTAGCCTCTGAGAGCCTCACATTGCATCCAATGATCTCTACCACTAGTGTGCACTAAGAGAATCAACTCGAGCCCTCTTGATAGTCCGGTGCTTCCTATGGACTCAAGCTGACATCTACACCAAGCCAACACCTGCTTGGTTCTAGCATGTCCTTAGCCTTGATCCATCTCCTCAACTGCGACTTCATCAAGCCCAATGTCCCGAGTTGTCGAGGCAACCAATCATCGAGATATCCAATAGGGAAATGGTTGACGTAGTCCTCCATCATATGTGAACATAGGCAACAACCTACATAAGAGTTAGTCACATACAACATAATCATCCAATCGCCAAAACATTCATACCTTTGGGGTTTCCATACTCCAATGGTCATGAAACTTACATGGACTGCTACTACTTCCACCAATATGACCTCACTAGCAGATTAATTTACCATAATTTTGTTGTAATGCAGAAATTTTCAATCACACCAAGAGATTACAATAAAAAACATTGCTAATAAACAATCACAAAGTCCTATGCATTGCCCAAACTTTAGATTGATAGTTAAGGGAAAAAAATAGATATGCTCATTTATATCACTATAGCAACTAGAAATAATCTAACTATATGTATAACTATGACAACTAAAAATAGTTTCACTGTGTTAGAAGAAATGAAACATCTGCTATTAAATTCATCACCGCTATCAAAGACTTGAAATGTGGCAATCATTGTTCTTATATATCTAAATTTTTCTCAAGGTCGGCAGCTGTGAGGCAATCACACTGCCTGAAACCTGGGATAATCTCACAAACCCACTATTGTAGTGAGCATGATGCTCGTATAAAATGACAATGATGAACAACCAAAGCCCAATACAGGAGTACTACCTGTCGCCTGAACTCCTCTATTTAACAAGTCAACACCATCTAACTAGCTAGTACTGTAACCATCTTGCTCAACCAATAAAATTGCATGCTCAAGAGCAGTGTAATTATTCAGAGCCATGCAAAGAGATTAGTAATGTGCTCACGGATTCGTTGATGGGGACAAAGATCTCGTAGTGGGTCGGCAGCTAGAGCCGCTGCAGCACCTGCTGTTGACGGTCGTTACGGACCAATTTCGACCGTCAACTAGCTCAATAAACAAGAAGGATTGGACATTCTTTACACGCATTTTATTTAAGAATAACCTATTTCCACATGTACCTCTAGATTTTAGTGTGCAGGTGGAATAAGGGAGAAATCCAGGTGAAACCATGCCCCAAGGCGACGAAACAACACTTTTACAAACTCGACGTTCGCCGCGGGAATACAACTCCAAGACAAAAGGCCAAATCTCGTCAAAGTCCAACACAACTAAGGCCAAATGCACCTGGACCAGAGAAGTAGACCCAGAGGGGGAGCCACCTGCCAAAGCCCAGCCCAGGAGGGGCCAGGCACAGGTCGGCCGACCCCCCTGGACCAGGTCGGCCGACCTGGCAGGGTGGCCCCCTGGGTCCCACTTTTTGTGGCGGTTTGTTACCGACCTCTGGAGGTCGGTTCCCCCTACATTAAATGCCACCGACCTCGGGAATCGCCTCAAAGTTACCGACCTTCAAAGCCTATATAAGGAGGGGTACCCCCCCTCCTTCCACACACACAATACACAAGGATCATTCCCTCCTCCTCACACTAGAGCTAGAGGCAATTCTAGGTAGTGCTAGGCTGAGTAGTGGGTTGCCCTATTGCTCCCAAAGTCTTGTGGAGAATTGGGTAGCGCTCTTGTATCCTTCCTCTCTCTTTGTAAGACTTGTTATTTAATCTATGGAATACAAGTATTCATATAGTTGTTATGAGCTTGCTAGTTCTATCATGATCTTGTATGATCGTTCGTTGTTCGTTCATGCTCGTTCATCATTCGTTCTTCGTTCGTTCATACTCGATCATCGATTATTCTTGAACTTGCTTAATCGTTCATCGTTCGTCGCTCGTTCTTGAGCGACAAACGCTTATGCATGACTTAGTGCTAGCTTTGATCCCTTTTATCTAGTTTATGCTAGTTAGGCTAGTTGTTCTCATGTTTAGGCATCGGGCTCATTGTCCTGCAAAGGTGCTCTAGATTTATCACCCCGTCAATCCGAAGGGTTGGGGGTGCCTCGAGGGATCTAGAGTCGTGGTTAGTAACGCCGGCATGGTGCCGGGGTAGTCTATCCACCCTTGGGTATGTGCGTGTCCCACGGTTTGTAGAGGTAGGTGGCAGGAAGTGACAGCCCTGTCCATCCAAAGGAACCCTCCACGTTCGGGCACGGCATAGGAGTACGTAAATAGGCCGGAGTCGCGAGGCAGACCTTGCGTATGCCGGATCTCCCGATGTTGCCTAGGCATTAGACGCTTGCTTGTGCTTGCATGACGCTAGATGATAGGTAGAGGTTGTGTGCGCTATATGAATGTTGTACCTTTGGAGTAGTAGCTCGCTAGTCTAACTTAGCATTGCTTAGGATTGTCTCTCGCCTTTTATTAGAGAGAGTGGAATGCCTTCGTGTGTGTCGCACTATCCTTATTATTATTAAACCTTACCCCTGCATTGGAATGTGGTTATATCACTTATCATTTGTAACACCATGAACATAAGTACTCTTGTCAACCATGTCTTCCTTTGGGAAAATATAAATACGATACCCTGGAATACTCTCGGGTGAAATGCTACAACGGGTTATCCGTCCGCTTGCGGATATTCTATTTAACATGACAAACCTTATAATTCATATCTAGTACTTGTTACTAGTTGTGGATTATTTGGTTAAATAGTGCAAGTGAACAATTCCATAACCCCCGGCGTCTCCCCGCGGTGGCGTGTTTCCCGCGTGACCGTAAGAGACGTCAACAAGCATTTCTGGCGCCGTTGCCGGGGAAGACATTGGTTAACAAGAATACAATGATTGTTCATGATTACACTTGATGTGGTTTAACCATTGCCCATGCAGGCTAACCTTGATCTGTTTTCTCTTTGATGTGAAAACAGGATAGTGTATGCGTGGATTCGACTTGCCGAAAGACTTCGTTGATAATCCCGAGTCACTTGTGAGGAAGACTCGACACCGCGTCGTCGTCTCCCCTCAAGTACTCTCGACAAGCGAACCCGCATCTTCCGCACCATCTACGTCAAACGTCATGGCTGAAAATACCCTTCGTGAATACTCCGCGCCCACCGTCGCCAATGTGCCCATTGGACCCAACGTCGACGTTGGTGACGCCGGACTTAACATAAGGTCCAGCCTCATCACTATGGTGCAAGCCATACCCTTTTGTGGGAAGGCTTCCGAGGACGCCAACTCTCATCTCCAACAATTCCTAGAAATATGCAACACGTCAGGCACGGGAGAAGGCAATCAAGATGCTATCAAGCTCCGTTTGTTTCCGCTCTCCCTCCTTGGGAAAGCGAAACAATGGTTCTATGCAAACCGCGCCAATATTGACACTTGGGACAAATGTTCTACGGCGTTCCTCGCTAAGTTCTTCCCGATGGGCAAAACCAATGCTCTTCGTGAAAGAATTGCAAGCTTCCAGCAAGCAACAAATGAATCCATACCCGAGGCATGGGAAAGGCTCCAAGAATACACATCAGCCTGCCCACACCATGGGATGGAAGAATGGCTCATTCTTCAACACTTTTACAACGGGTTAACACCAACAGCCCGTGGACATATGGATGCCGCTGCTGGACGAGCCTTCTTCTCCAAAACCGTTACTCAAGCAAAAGATCTTATAGAGAAGATGGTCTCCAATCAAGGGTGGAGCGATGATCGACTCCAAACACGCTCAAAAGGCATCCACCCTGTAAAGGAAGTGGACATGTTGTCCGCCAAACTTGACCTTCTCATGAAGCGTTTGGATGAACACACTTCAAGTGGTAGTGTTCGTGCATTGGACTCGCACATGACGTGTGAGGAATGCGGGGATACGGGCCATATGGGGAAGAATTGCCCCCACACCCAAGAAGATGCGTTCTACATGAACAACAACAACGGGTATCGCCCAAACGGAGGTCAAGGATATAATCAAAATCAAAATAGAGGTAACAATTTTTCTGGTTTTTACAATAATCAGCCCTCTTTGAAAGATTTGGTTCTTGGCCAAGCTAAAATTAATGAATCAATCAACAAAAAGCTTGCTGCCAACGATAAAGTTTTAGAAAATATAAATTCACAGTTAGAAGGTTTTTCCTCTGCTTTCAAAAATCAACTGAGCTTTAATAAAATGATAGAAACTCAAATAGCTCAGCTTGCTGCTCTCGTTCCTTCTGCTAATTCCGGGCAGATTCCTGGGCAACCAGAATCTCCCATTGAAAAAGTTAACGTTATCACTACGAGAGGGGAAATGTTCTCTCGTAAGACTAACCATGCAGGGGAGAACAGGCAAATAAGAGAAGAACCTTCTACAATAAAAGCTGATCCAGGCTTTCCAGTAATCCCTTGTGCAATCAAGAGATTCCACTTCAACTACGCACTGTGCGACCTTGGGGCCAGCGTGAGCATTATGCCCAAGGCAATCTTCGAGCAATTAAAGTACAAGTTCCTCACGCCAACAGCGATGCGGCTACAATTGGCTGACTCATCCTTTCGCTTTCCAATGGGGATTGCGGAAGATGTGCCGGTATTCATAAGAGGCCACACCGTCCCGGTGAACTTTGTGGTGCTTGACATGGATATTGACAAGGAAACGCCCCTCATCTTGGGACGTCCCATCCTTAGCACCACAAAGGCCCAAATCAATGTTGGAGTTGGAGAAATCCGCCTCTACATCAATGGGAAGGAGGAAAAGTTCGAGTTCCAACCCCGAAAAGAACAGTGCTCGATGATCAAGATCAAGTATGGGCCAAACCCCTCAAACATCAAAGAAGTTGAAGTGACCCCGAGAAAGACGGATAGTCTCATTGCTCTTTGGAAGCAAATTGACAAACGTGAGAACCCGTCATGGTACCAACCCAAGAAGCCCGCAACAACAAGGCCGGGGTTATGGGTCAAGAAATCGACCCCTCAAATTGAGAAGCCACCAACACAACTCAAGATCAAACAAATGTGGCAAGTAAAGAAGGTGCAGCCATCTTCATCCTCTTCTCCAAGGACGGGGCCGGCACCTCAAGAATGAAACGCATGGAGAAGTCCTTGCTCGCCGGACTTAAAACGGCGAAGCCCTGGACCGACCGGTTAATCGGCGTTATTATTTTTTTTTCATTTCTTTTAATTTCTTTTTAAAAAAAAAATTATACACTTTTCCAAAAATCACCATTTGCATTTTTCCAAACCACTTTGCATTTTATTCTTCCCTCACAAAGTTTTATTTGGATTTTCTTTTTTTTCCGCCAGCATACTTTTTTTTCATCTCGCCATGCATACAAAAATTAATCTCCAAAAATATTTGGTTCTTCAAAACTTTTTCACTCTTTTGTGCAAGGTTTTGGAGTACCTCTGTACCACTACAATAAATTTTCCACATGTTGGGATTTTTCCGACACTTTCTCTCTTCTAGTTTCAATTTTTCCGAAAACCATTTGAATTTCGAGGCATGATTTTATTTGGAAATCTTTCTGAGCAATATTTCCGAGGATTTACTGGACATAGCAGCCAAGGTCATATTCCCCCTCCAACGTTCCAAAACGGCTACATTTCATGCTATAAATTGGGGTGGCCGGGCAGAAGTGTTCTCCCCCTCACACACACTCATTTCATTCCTCATTCACTTCACTCTCTTGCTCACAAGGTTCTCCTTTGCTCTCACTTTGTGCTTGCCTCAAAATTCTGCATAAAAAAAACTCCTCTCCCACTGTTCTTTCAGTTTGTGTTTTGATTTGTTTTTGTTTGTTTTTTCGAGTTGCGATTTTCTTGCTCACAAGAACAACCGACGGTTTCGCCGATTCAATTTTCCCTAACATAACCCGTTCGGAGTTTTTGTTCTTGTGTTCTTGCTCCCCTCGCTGCAGCCATGTCGGGAGCGAAGCGGCTGTACGGATCGTTGAAGAAGTCCCTAAGCTCAAGCTCAAGTCCAAGCTCTTCACGCCGAAGCACGCGCGCGCGCCCCGTGGTCGAACCACCGCCAAGTCCACCACATGCAGCCGAAGAAGAGAGCAACAACGAGCATCATCTCCTCGCCGACACCGACCTCGACTTGGTGGGCGAGCACGAGACGAACGCCTACGCACTTCTTCAAAACCGTATCTTTGCTCCTACGCGAGCATTTGACACGGAGCTGCTGCAACAAACAGGTATGGATGCTGAATTTTCTCGAGTATTCAAAGCTATAGGGTGGAAAGATTTTGCTAGTGTAGATGAGCCGGGTTCCCGCTTGCTTACACTTCAGTTTTTATGCACCCTACGAGTAGTAGATGAAGGTATTACTTTTCGGTTTTTCCGGGAAGAATACCGTTTGAAATGGAAGGACCTTAGCATGATACTCGGCTTTAATACTCGCTGCAATGTTGATATTGATAGTGCCCTTCCTGATTTTTCAAAGCTTGCATTTTGGGAAAGGATTACGGGTTTTTCAACTTGTGTGCAGCCTAGAACTAATCACATCTATCACCCTACTTTGCGCTTTTTGCACATGTGGATTGGCATCACTCTTTTTCCTAGGAGTGATATTAGAGTTGTGCGCGAGGATGAAATGAAAATTCTTTATGCTATGGTTGAGAAAATTAAGATTTCTCCTGTGCAATACATGATTCACCAATGGCTAGATAATTTTGGGATGATAGGACCTATCGAGTGCACTTCGTTGATTACACGTATCGCTGCAGGAGTAGGTGCTTTGCATGATGCTAATGTTGAATATTTTGATACTCCTCGCATGCTCATAAACAAAGATTATCTTATTCGTGGTCATACACTTAAGCATGGTCCAAATGATTCCCTCATATTTTATTTTGTCGGGTATACAAACGAGTTTCGGTTACCTAACCCGGATCTTCGCTTGTATACTTGCAAAAATCTAACCATTGAGCTCCAAGAAATGGAGAATGCGCGCAGGAGTATTTCTTCTCGCAGGAGGACGCGCAGGTCGGAGCAGCCATCAAGTTCCGAGGCACCCACACCACAGCCCATGGCTCATGGTGGCCCGGGGTATGGTCACACCGGGTATTTTCCCGGTGCATACTCAGCCCCGCCACCGCACATGGCCGGGAGCTCGGCATGGCAACCCTCGGGGCATGACCCAAGGATGTCCACTCCGCAACAACAATGGGAGGAACACTCCTCCGACTCTGGTGCGACTCAAGGTTTCCACCTTGAGCAAGCAATGAACAACCTCTCCGAGCAAATGGGAAGGCTCGAGACCACGGCAGGAAACATCGACTACACGCTCAACCAACACATCCTGCAAACCCATCAGTGGCAAGAGCGCACCGACACCCAGCTCACCAACCTCACCAACATGACGGAGCGGGGACAAGCCGATCTTTCGGCTTACTTTCGCCACATGGGGTTCAATCCACCAAACCCATGAGCAAGAACAAGCTTGGGGGAGGCGCCATACTCCCCACTAAGGTATCATGTATCGCAACTTGTATCCTTTTATTTTCTCTCTCTTTGTTTTTGCTTGCTCTTGCTCCTCATATGAAAAACAAAATAAAAATAACAAAACTAAAAAGAAAAAAAATAAGTAGTGTAGTCTCTTTATGCGCTGTAAAAATGTTTCTTTTCCTTCTATGTTGAGATGATGAATAGTTGCTCTGCCGTATTTCTCTCTTGTGCCTAGTTTATAACTTAGTACTCTCCAAGTTTTGAGTTTGTTGGCTGAAAAATACTTGCTTAGAACCTGAAACTTGTGGGTAGCATACGCTTGCACTGAACCTAAGTTGTTGTGAGAGATGATATGGTAAAAAGAGCTACTCAATCTTGTTCCAAGTTAAGCTTGAAAACTCCGGAGCTTTTGTTTTCGAAAATCATAAAAATTTATAAGTTCCTCAGTGATGATAAATTCCTACCAAAGCCATATGTAGTACTTAATGAAAAACCTTACATATGCTGCTTGTCATTTCATTGAGCTTTATCAAAATTGTGTGACCCTAGTGAGATGCTCTCCATACTCTCATGATCAAGATCACGTACACATTCCACCTCATATGCTAAACTTCTACACTGGAAGTTAGCAACATGTCATACCATCCACCAAAATAAAGACACTCCTCACAATTTATCACCTCTCTTGAAATATCAAAATTAGGCATGGCTATGCAAAAGAAAGAAAGAAAATAAAGCTCACAGAAGATGAGCATGAAAAGAAAAAGAAAATTTATCTGCTCTCAACTTGAGCATGGAAAAAGAAAGAAGAAAAGATAGCCATGCCCCAAAATATAAAATAAAGAGAGGTGAACAAAAAGAGGAGTAGTCACATACACCACCACCATCCACTCACACACTTGCACATCTTGATCTTTGATTGTATGGCTTGCTATCTCCGTGGATCCACTCTTTTGGTTTTGCAAAATATGAATGCAAGTATGCCTCTCTTCATATCCTACCTTGAGCTCCACAAAAGCCTATTAGATGTAGGATGAGGCAACACACATGCCTTGGTGAGGAATGAAAACACCACTTAAGCGATTCGAGAGTATCACTTGAGGAACTTGGTTTTATTTTTGAAAATCTTTTTGAAAACCTCCGGAGAATAAAAGCAAGACAAGGAATGAGAAAACCAATGCTCGTACACCGTTCTCTCTCTCAACCGCCCAAGGTGAAGTATAAAGCAAAAGCCCCATAAGGACTAAGGGAAAAGGGTGAGTTACCTTGGCCAACTTATTCAACTCAAGGATGAGTATCTTTGTTATACACTTGGTACCTTTGAGAAGTAGGCATTGTAGCAACTCCTGATCAACAACCTAAAGTCCTACTTCTTGCTCGGGACGAGCAAGGGGTAAGCTTGGGGGAGTTGTTGACGGTCGTTACGGACCAATTTCGGCCGTCAACTAGCTCAATAAACAAGAAGGATTGGACATTCTTTACACGCATTTTATTTAAGAATAACCTATTTCCACATGTACCTCTAGATTTTAGTGTGCAGGTGGAATAAGGGAGAAATCCAGGTGAAACCATGCCCCAAGGCGACGAAACAACACTTTTACAAACTCGACGTTCGCCGCGGGAATACAACTCCAAGACAAAAGGCCAAATCTCGTCAAAGTCCAACACAACTAAGGCCAAATGCACCTGGACCAGAGAAGTAGACCCAGAGGGGGAGCCACCTGCCAAAGCCCAGCTCAGGAGGGGCCAGGCACAGGTCGACCGACCCCCCTGGACCAGGTCGGCCGACCTGGCAGGGTGGCCCCCTGGGTCCCACTTTTTGTGGCGGTTTGTTACCGACCTCTGGAGGTCGGTTCCCCCTACATTAAATGCCACCGACCTCGAGAACCGCCTCAAAGTTACCGACCTTCAAAGCCTATATAAGGAGGGGTACCCCCCTCCTTCCACACACACAATACACAAGGATCATTCCCTCCTCCTCACACTAGAGCTAGAGGCAATTCTAGGTAGTGCTAGGCTGAGTAGTGGGTTGCCCTATTGCTCCCAAAGTCTTGTGGAGAATTGGGTAGCGCTCTTGTATCCTTCCTCTCTCTTTGTAAGACTTGTTATTTAATCTATGGAATACAAGTATTCATATAGTTGTTATGAGCTTGCTAGTTCTATCATGATCTTATATGATCGTTCGTTGTTCGTTCATGCTCGTTCATCATTCGTTCTTCGTTCGTTCATACTCGATCATCGATTATTCTTGAACTTGCTTAATCGTTCATCGTTCGTCACTCGTTCTTGAGCGACAAACGCTTATGCATGACTTAGTGCTAGCTTTGATCCCTTTTATCTAGTTTATGCTAGTTAGGCTAGTTGTTCTCATGTTTAGGCATCGGGCTCATTGTCCTGCAAAGGTGCTCTAGATTTATCACCCCGTCGATCCGAAGGGTTGGGGGTGCCTCGAGGGATCTAGAGTCGTGGTTAGTAACGCCGGCATGGTGCCGGGGTAGTCTATCCACCCTTGGGTATGTGCGTGTCCCACGGTTTGTAGAGGTAGGTGGCAGGAAGTGACAGCCCTGTCCATCCAAAGGAACCCTCCACGTTCGGGCACGGCATAGGAGTACGTAAATAGACCGGAGTCGCGAGGCAGACCTTGCGTATGCCGGATCTCCCGATGTTGCCTAGGCATTAGACGCTTGCTTGTGCTTGCATGACGCTAGATGATAGGTAGAGGTTGTGTGCGCTATATGAATGTTGTACCTTTGGAGTAGTAGCTCGCTAGTCTAACTTAGCATTGCTTAGGATTGTCTCTCGCCTTTTATTAGAGAGAGTGGAATGCCTTCGTGTGTGTCGCACTATCCTTATTATTATTAAACCTTACCCCTGCATTGGAATGTGGTTATATCACTTATCGTTTGTAACACCATGAACATAAGTACTCTTGTCAACCATGTCTTCCTTTGGGAAAATATAAATACGATACCCTGGAATACTCTCGGGTGAAATGCTACAACGGGTTATCCGTCCGCTTGCGGATATTCTATTTAACATGACAAACCTTATAATTCATATCTAGTACTTGTTACTAGTTGTGGATTATTTGGTTAAATAGTGCAAGTGAACAATTCCATAACCCCCGGCGTCTCCCCGCGGTCGCGTGTTTCCCGCGTGACCGTAAGAGACGCCAACACCTGCGAGGTCAAGCTTGGAGTAGAGGTTGATGAGGTGGGAGAAGATGGAGGTCGAGATGATCGGGGCCAGCAGCTTGAGCGTGCGTGTGGGTGAGGTGTGGAGAGCATGAGTAGATAGCTACACACTAACTCCAATCCTCGCTTGGGAAGTTGCGAGGGATGTGGTCGGGGATGCTGCAGAAGCGGCCGCCGACGAGCGAGAAATTGGCTAGGTTTGCAATTGTATATGTTGGCAAAGTGGGCTTATGCAGGTGTTTTGCAAGTCCCACTGAGCTCAGCGGCGCAACCTGCTAGAAACCAATCGCAAAATGCAGGCTGTCGCTAGCACTGCAAGAGGAGGTTTTAGTGGGGCAGCACCCCCCCCCCCCCCCCCCCCCCCCAAACCACCACCACCACACCCCCGTCTCTGATTCAAGATTCAACAAATATCGGTTCTAGTTAGATCCCACAAAGAGGCAAGTGTCCATAAAAATAAATTTCAAGATTAAGATCAATAATATGTTGATGTGATAAAATATGGAAAATATTTGGTGGAATCATAAATCGCCCCCCCCCCCCCCCCCAAAAAAAAAAAAGCGCAGGAGGTTCAAATTCTAAAAGAGTGCATTTACGCATATGAGATGGCGAGAAACATGGTTATAAAATTGCAACCGTGAACACGTCTTCGTTAGGGAGATATAAACATGACACATAATTGTCCAAGAGGGAGAAAAAAAAGACAAAATAGAGCATGTGTATTCTTGTACTTTTGCACCGTTATGTTATTTTTTTTTTGTGCCCGCATAAATATGAGTTTGGGCTTGCAGATTTCTATGCATGCATATCACTACATACATGCAATTTTCGGAATTTTTAATATTTATAGACATATTATTTAGAGAGTTTTCACGATGCTAGTAAATAAACTAAGAAAAATAGTCCAAATCAAAATATATGTCGCATGAGTGGAGGGACAAAAGTCCAAAAGTAAAAATAAGCTTTTCCTGAAAAATTTAATTATATGAAGGAAAGTCAAACTAAAGGGGCTACGAGGTTTTTTAATTACTTTCAAAACAGCACAAGTACCATGCCAAATGTTTTTAAAAGCCAAAACTTTTGAAACTAACTTCAGAAAAGCACAAATATTTGTGCCTTCTTGTGCGCCGCTTTTGGCATGTGCACTTGGCTAACATGTGAGACAGTAAAATTTATAGGTTTGTGATACAAAGGGTGTAAATATTTATCTATTGATTTTAAAAGTTGTGGCTTTTGGAAAACAATGAACATACGTGTGGTGTTGTTATTAACTCGTTTTATTTTATTTGATTAGATAACATTGGAGCCGTGTTGGTAGCTGGGCATTGCATGTACATTGGCCCAGGGCCTAGTCATAATTGCAGTCACGTAGCTAGTGTCGGCCCAATAAACACTTCGAGCCACGCCAGATCACTGTGCGGAAATGGCCGGACCATGACCCAGCTCTCTGGTCAAGGATTCGGAGGGAGAATTCAATTATTATCACTCAACAATTCAGATCGACACTTAAAACCTTTTGCTTTTTTGGAGGTGGGACACTTAAAAACATTTTGTAGTTGGTAAAACCTACTACTGTTTCAAAGCTTCGTTCTCACTTGTTACTTCGTTTAATTTCTAGAGATGCAGCAGTGATTTCGGGGTCGTGCTCAACGTGTGGGGGGCACCTGGAATGATGGATAACACGTGACCGATCGGTTCTTCTTGTTCCACAACGCACGCGGAACGGCCGTGACCGCACGTACGCACCAGCCGAACGCGAACGGGCGCGCCGGGATGCCTCGCGAGGTGGCCGTGGTGGGCGCGGGCGCGGCGGGGCTGGCGGCCGCGCGCGAGCTGCTCCGAGAGGGCCTCGCCGTGTCCGTCTTCGAGAAGTCGTCCCGCGCGGGTGGCACCTGGGCGTACGACCCCCGCGCGGACCCGGACCCGCTCAGCCGCGACCCGGCAGCCCCCGGCACCGTCCACGGCAGCCTCTACGCGTCGCTGCGCACCAACCTGCCGCGCGAGCTCATGGGCTTCTTGGGCTTCCCGCTGGCCGGGCGCGTGTTCGCCGGCGACCCGCGCACGTTCCCGGGCCACGAGGAGGTTCTCGCCTTCCTGGACGCCTTCGCCGAGGAGTCCGGCGTCGCCGCGCGCGTCAGGCTCCGCGCCGAGGTGCTGCGGGTGGCGCCGCTCGGTCAGGGACAGCAGGGTGAGCGGTGGTCCGTGGAGTGGCGCGGGGAGGACGGCGTGGTGGCGGAGGAGGTGTTCGACGCCGTCGTTGTCTGCATCGGGCACAACACGGTGCCAGTGGTGCCCGAGATCCCAGGTCCATTCTGCTCCAAACTTTTTTTTTCCTTTGGCGTGCAAGAAAAAGCAATCTTTTACAAAGTCAATCTTGCCTGCGCCCAATTGACTAGTATTATCTAAGCTTGTGTGTCACAGGAACCGATAAGTGGTCAGGAAAGCAGATGCACAGCCACAACTATCGCACTCCAGAGCCATTTCGAGACCAGGTACTTTTTTTTGCCTCTCAGGTTGTTGGCTTGTTGCGGCCTGAATGCGTTCATCAGTTCAGGATTGACACTCTCTGTGCAGAGTGTTGTTGTCGTAGGATTTGGAGCCAGCGGGATTGACATTGCTCGAGAGATCTCAAACGTGGCCAAGGAAGTGCACATCGCGTCCAGATACTGTCAAGATCGGCTGGGAAGGGTTGAGTTGTACCCGAACACTTGGATGCACGCAGAGGTTCAAAACTCTGAACTTTCGTTCCTAGCTCCTCATAATGAAACTTCTTGCCCTTCCATCACAAGTTACATCCGCATATGACAGTCTGTGTTAATGCTAATGCACTGGTATGAACGTACACTCCATGAGCAGATAGATTGCATCGAGGATGACGGCCAGGTGCGCTTTGCTGAAGGTTCAGCGGTGGCTGCAGATACTATTCTTTACTGCACAGGGTATGACTGAGCTCTTGATTTCTTTTCCTCATTGGCATTTCCTCCGAATGGTTCATTACGTCTGAACTTGCCTTCAGGTACCGCTACCATTTCCCCTTCCTCGACCTGGACGGTCTCACCGTCGACGACAACCGCGTCGGGCCACTGTACCAGCACGTCTTCCCGCCAAAGTACGCGCCGAACCTCTCCTTCCTTGGGCTCCCATACAAGGTACAGAGCAGCCTCGAATCTAATCGTTTCGCAACATGTTTCAGTACATATATGCAGACAAAACTCCTGTGCTTTTTTCAGAGCATCGTCTTCCAGCTGTTGGACCTGACTTTTTCAGAGCATCGTCTTCCAGCTGTTGGACCTGCAGTCCAAGTGGGTGGCCGCCGTCCTGTCCGGACGCGTCGCGCTGCCGAGCGAGGAGGACATGCTGGCCGCCGTGCTCGAGGACTACCGGCGCATGAAGGAGGCCGGGCGGCCGAAGCGCCACACGCACACGCTGTGGCCTGAATGGGTAATTAAGCAAGAAACGCCGCAAAACTACCTGTGGTGCACGTTGCCGAACGGTTCCTGAAATTAGTTTCCAGTGAGTGCCTGAGATTATGCTTGCGTTTGCTGCGACTAGGTGGAGTACCTGGACTGGCTCGCGGACCAGGTGGGCGAGCCGCGCCTGGAGCCGAGGCACAGCGAGATGTACGAGAAGGTGATCAAGTGCATCTGGTCGCTGGATGACAGCTATAGAGACCGGTGGGACGACGAAGAAGAAGAGCAGTGGTCCTAGGATCGAGCAAGCATTACCTTGTCATAATATTGGGGTATTCTTCATGATGATGAAACAGTCGTGTCGGGACACTATTGCAGAAGGAGACGAACAGTCCCAGGGTCGAGCAAGCATCGTCTTGTTATGGGATAGCATCATCGTATAGGGCATTGTCCATGATGATCACTTCTCTGTGATGGAATAATTTTGGTATAAAAACAGGAAATAATTTTGGTCATTCTGAGTTTCCGTCTTCCTTCTCACAAGCATACCGGCCCACTCAGGGCCCGTACACACTCAGTCCTCCGTTGTATTCTAGGCCCGTGAAGTTTTTCATCTTCGGGTCTCATTTCTCAGTTCGTGTGTCATCGATGCAGCGGTATTATCCTCAATTCATCTCTAGGCCTAAATGTCTACAACTTCTTCCTTGTTTTGTTAATTTTTTTATTGTATATAATAACTAGAATGCCTGCCCGCGCATTTGCGCGGCTAGACTTGTTAAATTATTTGAATTATTTTACATTATTTTGCAAGAGTTTAAAAATAATTTATTATTATAAATTTATAGTATTTCTAACATAATTGAAATTAATTGGACAAAATTTCTCACCGAGTTTGTCAATTTGAGTGTGATGCTATTTTCTTTTTACTCTACTAATACTTACAAATTATGTCAATCCTAACATATCTGCATCCTTTATTAAACCAAGAAACTGAATTAAATTAATGTTTTTCTATGCAATTTTAATAATACAAAGCTCCCACTATTTTTTATAATTTATTTTGTCATGTTCACTCTGCTTATTCTGATATATTGTTCTTCTATTAGCATCTTTCATCTTGGACATGCTTTTCTTTCAATTTTTGTTTTAAGAAAATTGGACACACAACATGATTTGGCGTAGAAAGACACAACCCAAATAAAATATATGCAATATACTCTCAGGAAATAAACACTACCTATTAATTTTCTTGATTAGCCTGTAGTCATGACCTTATTAATTTTGTTGACATCTTTGGTCTCTTGCACTCTTAAGTTCTTTGCAAAATTATGTGTTTGCCATAGAGATCTTGGCTGAACGTTTTGGGCTTTTTATAATTGTTTATATATTCAATTTGATAGTCTTCTCCTTTGTTTCCATTGACATGAAGCACATAAGTGAATTATAAATGCCCATTCCATGCTTTACAATATGGATCCATCCATGGTGACGCCTAGTTTGCATACTCATCTCACCACTAAAGTACTTTGTTAATCGCGTTGTCATATGATATTTTTGTGTTCAAACATTGATCATGGCGCTGCGATGCTCACATATTAGTGTATGACAGATAGCCATGGTTAAAGGGCTTAGCTCTGATCACGCCAGTCGTTTGTATCATCCACGTATTTACGTTTACATAGGACCCCTTAAACACCTATACTACATATGCTCATCTCACCATTAAGGTACTTTGTTAGCATTGTCATATAATGCTTCGGTGTTCAAACATCGACCACGAAACACATATGGGCGTATAGCAGATAGCCATGGTTCAAAATCTTAGTCTTGATCAAGCTAGCCATTCGTGTCACCCGCGGATACGCTTACCTGGGATCTCTTGAAGACCTAAACTACATATGCTTCTCATAGACTCATGACCTTGCGCTGAGAGGTCTACTTAGCGCTGCCAACAATTTATGCCGGTTCCATGTAAGCAGATGTATTGCACTCACATGCATCTTCGGAGTTCAATGGCTATGGATGCTAAAGCTCATCATCAGGATATATAACAAATAACGTTGTTGATATGTATGTCAGTGCTCTTTTTTTTTTTGCTACTAACCTGCATACAAACAAAAAACAAATAGAGAGAGTAAATTTAAAAATTGTGGGAGATTTTAGACTAATGTTTCATAATGACAGTGATGGCAATCTTCTTTTCTTATTTTTTTGGATTAATGTGAAAATGTTTAGGCTTTGAGAGCGAACCTGATGGCTCACTCATGAGCTTCACGTCGCGATCGCACATAGAAAATAGCTTCTCGCAGAAATCGCTCGAAAAGATTTCTTAATGCTGGAATCTCATGTAGAGATGGCTTCACGGCGGAATCGCTCGAATTTATATACGTATACGTGAACGTTGCTAAAACTTATCGCTGGCTGCTCGCATCCATCGGGTTCAGATATATGCTCCATATTGCTTCTTCGTCATGTATACTGCAGTGCCAACCCATCTGCAAGCTTATACCCAGCGACATGACTTGCTCAAGAAACTGGTCCCAATAAATTTGTAAGTTTCAGCCCAGCAAGTTTTCCACGCCGGCAAGAAATTAACCAAGGGCTGTTGGCGAGCATGGCTTAGTTTACCTGCCGTCTGAGCAAGAAATTTTGACATGTGTATTACCGGTGAGGTAATATTTGATTGAATACATGAGATCTGGAGATGAGAGATATATATGGACGTACATGTAGGTCCATGATATTTACATCTTAATTATTAGCCTGCTCACGTGAAAATTTGGTGAACTATCTCATCACGTTTGAATTATTCTGAATTTAGCTTTTTTTTATTCATAATGGCATGGTAGGTAATTTAGAAATAGGTATCAAGGGTATTTTTGTTAATTTTTTATTTCGAATTTAGCTATTTTTTTTGCTTATAATGGCATGGTGGGTAATTTAGAAATATGTGTGAGGGGTATTTTTGGCTATTTTTTATTATTCCGAATTATTTATAGGGGGTTTTGTGGTAATTTTTTTCATAATGGCAGTGGTGGGTAATTTTTTCTTCTTATCTTCTCGGATTAGTTAACGTGGGAATTTCGAGCATTTTAGAGCGAACGTGGTGTCTCCTTTTTCTCCTCAATTATATATATAATAGATTTTAAGATAAAGGAAGCTTTTACCTAATGTTCCCTGCTCTGCACTCCACCTTGTACTGATACATAGGCCTTAAATGACAAATACCGATACGAGCCGAAACAAAACAACCTTTAAAAGACATACAAAGAAACAAAGAAAACCTTCACTATTGCTGCAGCAGTATCCATCTTCATCTTTAGGAGAAATCAGCCAGGCCTCTACACCAAGCTGAACACCTTCACTAGACAAAAAAGGGATTTCTATTTCGTAAACTCTTGTCTCTGTTCTAAAGAAAAAAACTCTTTATCTAACAAGTTGAACACCTTTCTTAATGAAAATCATCCTATTCTCTATATCAAAAGGTGTATACTGCTATTCCTTATTACAAAAGTTTGCATTATGTTGTAGACCGCTTCTATCACATAGGCTCAAACTACCAAAATAGGAATGGAACTTCAACAAACAATAATAAAGCATATCAAACTCCAGTTGGTATTTTGCTGAACTTCTATCATCCATGCTTGGCAAAATAGTAATTGTCTCCAAAAGTCGACACACAACATGATTTGTTAGAAACATTGTCAAATACAATTTCATTTCGACTCAGCCATATCCCAAAGGATATAGTACTGTTCCATTAAAAAAATAATCCGAAACTTCAGCACTATTGACCAGACTTGCTGATTTAAACTTTCACGCGCTCTTTAAATTATAGGAACAAACAAAGAAATGCTTAGATTCTTTCCCACACGAGAACAACGTTTCTACATCTTTAGCCATTAAGAAAACCTAAGTAACGTTTCAGCGGAGATGAACACCATCAGCAAACATTCTTTTTATGTTCAACTATGAAATAATGCAAACTAAACTATTTGGATCAATTAGCTAGCTCTTCCGCACAGATCATCACAACACTCTGTGAGCTATCGCTGGTCAAAACAGGACTGATCTCCTCAATCAAATAGCTTCAGTCTCAAAAATGGCATAAATTACCTTCTAGAGTCATCTCAACATGTCCTACATGCAAGTAAATGCATAGGCAGCAAAACTTAAGACGCGACGGAGAAGCTATACGAAGCCGGCTCATCTAGGCTGGCAGAAATTCCCCGAGGCACATGTCTGGAACCAAGCGTTAGTAAGTGTACAGCTTCATTTTCTCTGGAAGGACCATAAGCGCACAACTCGTATACATCCAAACTGTATGACGACTTACGTAGTATTGGCTCTGGCTTGTTAGTCAATTCGCTCTTGCTGAAAGGCGACGGAGGGTTTGTTGAAGCGATCTATCTCTCGTTGGCGACATGTATGCTGCAGCCATATACTTGGCATTGTGGGCCGGACTATGTGTCTAGCATTCCAGTGCACACGTACAATGGATCACATTCCTTTCATGGACCGGCCATAGTTGGATCTTTTTTTAAAAAAAAAAGAAATAAATAAAAAGAGATCATCATGGATCAGCCCAGCGCTTCCTGATTCTCTTTCACCTAATAAAAGGACATTTTCAATTTCTCAATGCATATAATTGAGGTTCTTAATCTCCCTATATATACATCTGTATTTTTCTCCTGAGCACGGAAGCACCAGGACAACGCGTGTATTTTTATACAAGACGACCACTGTCCATAATCACTTGGCCCACCATTTTAGAAGAGCCTACACCGAAGCAATGTCAACTATAATCACTTCAATATTTGAATTATCGCTTCATCGTTCGTAAGCCATGATCCTCACCATGGGCCAAAATATCACGCACTGTTCTGCGCAAGGCAAACACCAACAACTCGTAACGAACGTGTAATTGCACCATGTGCGCAACGGGTTAACTAGGACTTCCAGGGTCATCGTTCTAATCTAGTTCTGCTTCGACATTCTAGATGCTCGCAAACGGGACGAAATAAAAATTGAAAGTAAACGGAGTGCTATTTCTAAACACAAATTAAGGGTGTGTTTGGTTGCTCGCATAAGTCCAGCTTGCACAGGTGGATCTGTATAAACTGATGTGTGCACACGTATGGATACGTGCAGCAACCTTTTGTGGCCCGATCTTCACGGTGAAACACATGAAAAACTTGATAAGTATCGTTGCATGACCTGACGGAGAGGTAGTGCACCACGAGATCTTGCACCCGCGACGAACTACTGAGACAGCCGCCCTTCCACGCACCGACGAGAACCAGCCCACACAGTCACACCATATAGATGTGAAGCACGAACAGGGTGAACCGAAGTTCGGTGTTCTACAATCCCCTCAGGAATCGAAAGAACAATTTTCGTAAGACACTCATGCCTCACTAGTTCCAAATATTCTCTCCATGGGAGGAGAACACACCCAAGGTGTCTATGTATTCATCATCAAAAGTCTCTTTTCATTGGAGGATTACATGAGTATTTATACTATGAATAGCATGTGAAAAGTTTTAACATTAATTCTAGTGCTAATCCACCAGATGAAAGATCTTCTTGACTCTTGGTTTGCTGCCTGCATGGAGTATCCAAAAGTCATTTTAATTTCCGCGCAGGAACTTGGGTACATGGCAGCATCCACTAAACTGACCATAACTCCTTGCTCAGAAGTCCAAACGTTGCACGGTTTGTTACATATGAAAATAGACTTCAATATCTTTCCAAAGATATGCCACATGCACGCTCAAAGCTTACGGATCAATTCTGGTGTGGCTGTGAACTTGAATAACAGATTGTACTTGTGATGGCTCCATTTGACTGTCAATTGTTTTTCTTGTGCATATCATAAACTCACGGTGAAGACCGTTTGGTGTTGCCTGCATGAGTGGATGCAAAAATATGCCTTTATTCTGGCTCGATGGATACGCCCAAATTGGTCACCTCCACTCATGCAGGCCAGTACATCTACTTCGAGCCCACTCGTCAGTTTCACCTCCAGAGTCACTTGCATTCGCTCATGCAATCAACCAAATATCTTCACAGAATTGCGCTCATGCAATCAACCAAACATCTTCACAAGATTCACTGCGTCCGCTCATGCAACTAACTAAACACTCATTTTCAGAGTCATTGCATCCACTCAGTCTGCTTCCCATCATCCAGCATATACAGTGCAGCTCTACAGGAACTCATGCGAGCAACCAAACACACTCTAAGTGTCATGTACATGTGTGGATAATAAAGCAAATATGATTATCGTCGAAGCAAAAACCACGCTCCATGGCTCCATGCCCATGTTTTACGTGCTGGCGTGCTGCAGAAAGGCATCGTCAGGCAGACTAATTAGCAGACGATAGGCAGTGTGTATAAGTGTATTATTGTAGCTTCGCGACGTAAGTGCTAATGTTTGCATGCACGTCTCGATCCACGGATCTAAACTGGTACAATAATACAATATAAACTGGTATAAACTTGTGCCGAAACTAGTACCTATGCATATTGTACTACACTAAACTGGTATTAGGTTGCAGCCGTATAGTACTTAGTGGTACGTACGTATCACTTTGTACTAATTGTCGTAGCCCTAGTTTCCAGATATTCCGAACCCTATTTTAAGATTTTTCTGAAGACTTGTCTTGCACGACATGGTTTACGGGAAGGTTACGATCTCCTTGATAGATTCGGAGAAGGAACATTGTAGTTTAGAAAGGACTCTAGTAGGCGGTAACTGGCCTATAAATATTCATGTAACCCCTATGGGGAAATTGATCCGGCACCCTGCGAAACCCTAACGCAAAGGTAGCCACATTATACAAGATCGCACTGGACGTAAGGTTTTTATCCTTCGGGAGGCCTGAACCAGTATAAACCCTCTGCGTGTTCTTAGATTGATCTCGCTAACCACGTTGCTCCCACGATCCAAATATCTGCCGAACAACCCCGTTCAATCGGGTGACGACAGAGGCGCGCCAGGTAGGGGGGCAGCGTCGAGATTCCGCCAAGAGCATCAGATGGGATCCGCGAACAACATGAAGTTTCCTGTCGGCGCCGAGTTCCGCTTCGGATCTTTGACCTTCGTGGCCGACGGGAACGGAGATCTCCAGCAAGTCAACCCGCCAGAGGCGCAGGAGGCGCTTCTGGCGGAATTGGTGGCTTCGATCAACCTCAACGATGGAGCCGCCCTGGAGAAGCAAGAGACGACGTCTTCAGGAGCGCATATGCCGTTCGGGTTCATGAACTCGGCGGATGCGTTCCGGGGGGCTGCAACAGGGGTATGGGGCTCTCCTTCGGGAACCCTACCGGAGGCGGAATCCTCTTCGGATTCGATCTCTGGCTCTGCCCTAGAAGCGCAAGTCGTCCAGGCAATACTGAAAGGACGTTACTTTCCGGGCTTCGGGATCGGGAGCCCGGACAGTGATGATGAATCATGGGACAGTGAAGATTGCTCTGAAGTTGGAGGAGATTCCGAAGATGAAGGCATCGATCCCTCTCGCCAAGTATACATGGCCGGGCGGGCTTCGGAGGCATCCTCCAACAGCGCACCCACCATCAGATCTATCAGATCCCAATCTCGAGCTCTGTCCGATGTCACGCCGCGTAACCTTGGTCAAGAGTTTGACGCCATTCGGCTTCAGACAGCGCTGGAGTCGCTGAATCGGCTGGCTCCCGATGGTTCTCCCTTGGCCCCATTGGTACAACAAGTCGCCGAGATCGCGGGTCGCATCAATACGACGCCGCCCGTGAACAATGTAGCAGCTCCAGCCGCTCCTGTCACCAACCTCCAGGGAAGGCTCGGACCAGTCAACAATGAAAGGCCTGCTGCCTCTGAGCATGCGTCATCTTCTGATCGTCGAAGGCGACAAGGTCAACCCCTGGCGCCATCTGATGCCCGCCATGTCTTGAATCGACAGCGTGGGGCTGCCTCCGTCCACCAGCGCCTGGGAGGACGACCTTTACATGCACCAAGACAGCATTCTGAGTCCACAAGCACTCTTCGCCTAGCATCTGAAACAGGGCCACCTGCTTACCAAGCCATTGGTTCCTATCTACGATCAGTGCGATGGCCCGAGAAGTTTAAGCCGAATATAGTGGAGAAGTACGATGGTAGCACCGATCCCGGAGAGTTCCTGTCCATCTACTCCACGGTGATCGATGCAGCCGGAGGTGATGAAAGGGTCAAGTGCTGTTATCAACCCACCGTCCTAACCGGTGCTGCGCGGACGTGGTTGATGAATTTGCCACCCTACTCCTTTGATTCTTGGGTTGAGCTGACGAAGATCTTCAAAGGAAACTTCCAAGGCTCCTATACTCGCCATGGCACGATGGACCAGTTGAAGAACATCAGACAGAAGGCGGACGAGTCACTTCGGGACTACACGAAGCGCTTCTGCCAGATGAGAAACACCATCCCGAAGATCCATGACGTGGAGGTCATTGGAGCATATCGAGATGGATGCTTAGATGTGAAGACCGTGGAAACGATCGCCGAAAAAGAGCCGACTACGGTCGCTGAGCTCTTCGACATTGCAGAATCTTGTGCTAAAGCGGCTGATGCCCGAGCCCGCCTCAATGATGGCAAGGGTAAAGGTCCGAAGAAGAAGGCAGATGATCGTGAAGTCATGGCCGTTGAGCAGAAAGAAAGAGGAGAGGGACGCTTTCCCCGAAAGCGGGGTCGTGATCACGACCGCCCCGAAGGCGTGGAGAAGTGGTGCCCCATTCATAGGCGCACCTCCCATGACTTCGATGACTGCTACAAGTACAAGGAGATGGAACGAAAACGCTTAGCGGAAGGGAAGATTAAGCTCCATGATGAAGATCGGGGGAATCACAGGAATAATGGTCCACATAGGGCCGAAAGGCAAGATCGTGAAGAGGATGATGAGAGATACCCTGAGATCTACATGATCTTCGGGGGGAGTTGGGCCTTGTCGTCCCGAACACAGTATAAGAAGATCCAGCGAGAGGTGTTGATGGCTGAGCCTTGCTCCAAGAAGCTGGAATGGTCGGATACTCCAATCACTTTCGGCACTAAAGACCACCCGAAGAGTTTAATAAGTGGTCCTGAATTGCCGTTCGTCGCCAAGATCATTGTGCATCGAAACGAGATCGCGAAGACCCTGATCGACAATGGGAGTGGATTGAATCTCTTGATGAAGAAGACCTTCCTGCGAATGGGCCTGCCGCTCACCATGCTTACTCCGGTCGAAGGATCGTTTCATGGGATAGTTCCTGGGGTGTCATCTCGACCCCTAGGGAAAGTTCATCTGGAGGTATCTGTGGGGCCTAAGGAGAACAGAAGGTCGGAGGTTCTTACCTTCGAAGTAGCCGATTTTGACTCTGCCTACAACTGCATCTTAGGCAGGCCTTTCCTGTTCAAGTTCATGGCGGCAGCACACTTCTCATATGCCCAGCTGAAGATTCCTGGCCCGAACGGTGTGATCACCATTAATGCGGACCAATCAGAGGTGGTGAAGTGCGACCTTGAAGCTCTCGTGTTAGCTGGACACTTCAAGGATAAGTCCCCGAAGGAGGAACCTCAAGCCAAAGTCCAGAAGGGAGATACATCGCAGACTCCGAAGGTCAAGGACGCACCTCCTCCGGTGACCCCGAACAGCCAAACCTTGGCGTTAGCTTTGACAGCTAGTGGAGCCGCGAAGGAGGGCAACGTTGAGAAGAAGGATGTTAAACTCAGTGACACCGATCCCGCCAAGACGACCTACGTTGGCGCGGGCCTCCCCGACAAATAGGAAAGCGAGCTCGTGGCCTTCCTCCGGGAACATATCGACGTGTTTGCATGAAAACCGTCTGATATGCCCGGGATCCCCAGGGAGGTCATCGAGCACAAATTGGGGATTGATCCGGCTTTCAAACCGGTGAAGCAGAAGCAGAGAAGATATACTCCAGATAAACGCGACGCCATACATGAGGAAGTGACTAGGCTTCTTCAAGCCGGGTTCATTAGAACGGTCGACTATCCTGAATGGCTAGCCAATCCTGTATTAGTTCCAAAGCCTGATGGCTCTAGGCGCATGTGCGTCGATTACACTAGCATGAATAAAACTTGTCCGAAAGACGAGTACCCTCTTCCGAGGATAGATCAGATTGTGGACTCCACTTCTACTAGTGAATTATTGAAATTTTTGGATGCTTACTCTGGGTATCATCAAATTAGTCTCAATGTTGATGATCAAGAGAAGACGGCGTTCATCACGCCCTTCGGAATCTTTTGTTATGTGACCATGCCCTTCGGGCTGAAGAATGCAGGTTGCACATATCAAAAGTGCGTGAACCTTGTCTTCGAGGAGCAGATCGGGAAGAACATCGAAGCTTACATCGATGACATCGTCGTCAAGACTAAGAAGAAAGAGAATCTCCTCGATGACTTGAAGCAGACATTCGACAATCTGCGCAAGTACAAGATGAAGCTTAACCCCAAGAAGTGTGTCTTCGGAGTTACTTCAGGCAAACTCTTGGGATACATGATCTCCGAACGTGGCATTGATGCTAATCCAGTCAAGATGGCGGCGATTGAAAAATTGAAGCCTCCTCAGACCAGAAGAGAAGTTCAGAAGCTAGCCGGCATGATGACGGCGCTAAACAGATTCATCTCGAGATCGGGAGAGAGAGGTATGCCATTTTATAAGTTGCTAAGACAGAAGGAAGGCTTTGACTGGGACGATCAAGCAGAAAAGGCATTCCATGAGTTGAAGGCTTATCTCAAACAAATGCCTACCCTGATACCGCCGCAACCTGAGGAGCCGCTGCTCTTGTACGTTGCTGCAACAGATGTTGTAGTTAGTGCAGCACTGACGGTGGAAAGAGAAGTTGAAGGGGAAACCAGACAACGTGCGGTGTACTTCGTCAGCGAGATTCTGAAAGATGCTCAAACGAGGTATACGATGGTGCAGAAGCTGCTCTATGCCGTCTTAATGACATCAAGAAAATTGAAGCACTACTTCCTTGCTCACCCCATCAAAATAGTGTCGGATCGACCTCTGCAGGCTGTCTTACATAGCAAGGATGCAGTAGGACGAATCGCACAGTGGGCTGTTGAGCTGGGTCAGTATGAGATTGAGTTCGTACCACGAAGAGCTGTGAAGGGTCAAGCCTTGGCAGATTTCATTGCTGAGTGGACTGATGATGGAGGAGAAGAGCAAGTCGACCCTACTCATTGGGTCATGTACTTTGACGGCTCCTTCACCTTGAAGGGTGCCGGTGCCGGTGTGGTATTTGTTTCACCCGAAGGAAGATTCATGAAGTATGCGATTCAGTTGCTATTTCAAGCTACGAACAACGTCGCGGAATATGAAGGCCTAGTTTCAGGTCTACGCATTGCAAGATCACTTGGAATTGATCGGCTGCTTGTGAAAGGGGATTCACAATTGGTCGCCAGGCAAGTACAGAAGGAGTACCAATGCTCGGATCGAAAGATGGCTGATTATTTGGAAGAAGTTCGGAAACTTGAGAAGGGCTTCGATGGATTCGAAGTGCGGTACATACCATGCTTAGATAATCGGGATGCTGATCATTTGGCTTGGATTGCCTCATCTCGATTTTCAGTCCCTGACGATGTGATTCTGGAGAAGCTCACGAAGCCTTCGGTGTCGAAAATTACACCCGAAGAGGACGTGATGGTGATTGACTCGGGAGAAGGGCATGTTGAAAACTGGAGAGTTCCAATCATACAGTTCTTAGAAAACAACCCTATCCCGGATGATGATACTACTACGGAGCGTGTTGCTCGGAAGACCAAGTTATACGTGATGGCTGATGGAGTGTTGTACCGAAGAGCTCGCAATGGGATTCTGCTACGATGTGTATCTAAGGAAGATGGAGTCAGGCTGCTGCATGATATACATGGGGGGATTTGCGGCGCTCATACCGCATACCGTTCCCTTGTGGGTAAAGCTTTTCGTCATGGGTTCTACTGGAACACGGCGAAGCAAGATGCGATCAACCTGGTCAAGACATGTGCCAACTGTCAGTTCTTCAGCAAGCAAAGCACGCGGCATGCCCAGGAATTGCACACCATACCTTTGTCGTGGCCGCTCGCCATCTGGGGTATCGATATTTTGGGACCTTTTCCGAAGGCCAGAGGAGGATACAAATTCTTGTACGTGGCCATTGACACGTTCACGAAGTGGATTGAAGCAGAGGCGGTGACGCGTATTACTCAAGAGGCGTCGGTGAAGTTCATGAGAAGTGTGGTGACAAGGTTTGGAGTTCCGAAGAAGTTAATCTCCGACAATGGAAGGCAGTTTATGGGCAGTAAGTTTGAAAGATTTTGTGCCGATCACGGGATCATGCATCCCACTTCTTTGGTGGCACATGCACAGACCAATGGAGCAGTTGAGAGAGCCAATGGCATCATCATGAGTGGTATGAAGACACGAGTATTCGACAAGCTGTCTGCTAAGGGAAAGAATTGGATTGAAGAACTGCCAACCGTGTTGTGGTCTGCCCGGACAACAACAAGCCGCGCAACGAGAGATACGCCATTTTATTTGGTGTATGGTGCTGATGCAGTGTTGCCACCTGAAATACACCTGGGGCTCATCGCGTGACAAATTTTTATGAAGATGCACAGCCTGATGCTCGAGAAGTTGATATGATATTGCTTGAAGAAGAGCGTGATACGGCATTAGAACATGTGAAGCAGTACCAAGAGAAGCTGAAGAAGCAGTATCAGAGAAAGGTGGTTGGAAGAACTTTAAGCGTGGGAGATATGGTCATCAAGAAGGACATTACCACTAAAGACAAACATAAATTGTCTTCTCCGTGGGAAGGTCCATTCTTAGTGGTTGAAGATGCTAGCTTAGGAGCATATGTTTTAGCAGAAGTCAACGGTGACATATTGCCAGGAATTTGGAATACTGATCAGTTACGTCGGTTCTATGTGTAAAGATTTTTGAAAAAAGATCAATAAAGTGCAATGTTCAGCTGAAATAAGATTGTCCTTTCGGACCTGAGAAATTTGTCCCTTCGGACCTATCAAAGTTGTCCCTTCGGACGCAAAGGCCAAACCCTTCGGCTAGTCTACTAAGTTTGGTCGTTATCCAGGCCACACGTTTGGTTTACAGGCGCGATACGAACAGCCTTTTCAGGCACCAAAGTGTCGTAAGACTTAGTCACAATGGTGATTTGATAAGTTATATGGCCCCCTTGTGTAAAGGTTTGGGGGGAGACCCTTAGCCCCATGTTGGTTTTATAAGCTGGATCTCCCCAAACAGGTCTCACGTTCGACCCAAAAACACTTAAAATGTGTATAAAATAGAACAATCTACATGCCTTGCTGATTTGCTACTTTCCTGCACACACTTAAAATTGTGTACTGAAAAGCAGGGGGGATCATACAGGCATTAAAGCATTGTTCGGGCCTTTGCCTAATTATCATCAAAGCATTAATTGGGCCTTCGCCCCATTGTTCAAAAAATTGGGCTTTCGCCCCATCGTTACAGAAGACTATTGTTTATTACAAGCTCTTTACATAAGAGCCAAATTATTCCTGGTCATCACCAGGCGCGTCATCTTCAGCGGATTCTTCTTCAACCAGAGCAGCTTCGGGGATCAGGTTCAAGGAAGTCACGAAGGCGTCGGCGGCAGCATGGGCTTGATTCATCAAGGCGTCACGCTGAGTTGCATCACACTTGAAACCTTGATCTAGGAGGCTGAGATCTAAGTTTGGAATATGATGCTGAAACAGGGCTATGGTGTAGGCGCTGCCAGAAATACACCGAGCATACCCTACTTCAACAGCATCGTCCTTCTCTGATTTCAGTCTGCATTCCTCAGCTTCAAGGGTTGAAACTCGCTGCTGAAGAAGTTGCACATCCTTGTCTGTAAGCTCCAGTTTCTCTTTCAAGTCTTTAGATTCGTCCTTCAAAGCTGACAAAGGGAGAGACATAAGAGATAGATTGTTGATCAAAAGATGTCTATGAAGAACTAGTGCAAAGATACTTACTGTCAACTAAAGTAGCCAAGGTGGCGTTGGTGTCCTGCAAGCTCTTTACTTCTGAAGCATGGGCAGTCTTGAGATCAGCCAAAGCTTTATTAACCCCAGTCAGAGCTTCTTCTAATTCAGTTATTTTGGCTTCCTTTTCTGCCAATAGTGAGCTGGGGGCTGCTTCAGAAATCTTGAGCTTCAGTTGTTCATTCTCCTGCCGAAGATCTTGAACCTTAGTGCTGAAAGCTCTGCAGGTCTTTAAAGTCCAAGTTTCTGCTGCCTCAACTTCTGCCTTGATTTTGCTAAACATTGCGGGCCCTGGAGAAGGACCCGAAGGAAGCTCAACAGCTGGAATCATCACGGCAGAAGTCGAAGTCGCAGCAACATCATCACCTCCTCCAGCTAACACCCGAAGCCTCTTGGCACCAGGTTTCCTTTGACCCTGGGATGCACGAATTTGAGAAATACGCGAGAATCCATGGAAGAGGGTACCAAACACTATTGATAAGGGTACCTGGTTGCCTGAGTCAACAGTTCCTCGAACAGCTGGCATTTCTGGTACAGAGTCTGCTGGAGGAGGCACGGGAGCAAGCAGCGGAGTTCGGCCTCTCCTCTTTCTTGGACGGAGTGGCTGCACCTGTGGTACAGTAACTTCTCCCGAAGCGCTGGGCTTGGATGATCGAAGTTTCCGAGCAGTCTGAGGCTTCGGGGGAGATGAGGGCTTCGGAGCAGAAGGCTTCGGAGCCGCATCGGACATCAATGTGGCCTTTACTGCTGCCACCTTTTCCTCCAAACTTTGATGGTCTACATTATGCTCCTGAAGATAAATGCAAGAAGAAAATTATGTGAAGTCAAGAAAAATTGAAGATACCAAGATTGAAAGAATAAATTCTGACCTGGCCTTCAGGGGCAGTGAGGATGTCGTCTGCAAATGCTTCAGCTAAGCTTTTCTTCTGAGCTTCGCTGGGCTCCTTCTCACTGCTGCTGCTATCCAGCACCATGGTGCTTTCCGCACCCCCTTCGGAAGGATCAGGTCCGAATATATCCTAGAAGCATAAGAAGTGATAAGTGATTCGCATGGCAAGATAACAGAGTAAATATGAAGATATATACCTCAGTGGCTGGGTTCGTGGCGCTATATGGCTCTGGGAAGCCTTCGGGTCTGGGCTGAAGATCAGACTCGAGAATAGTGTACACGTGCCTCTTGACCTCCTCTTCAGGTATTTTGTCGACTACAAGAAGATTCAAGGCAATAAGTAAAGATGATTTATTAAGTGAAGATGTGAAGACGAAAATAAGGATCAAACTTTAACCTTCGGAAGGAAGCCACTTCGGATTTCGGGGCCCGTCTCCGAACATGGCTAGGGGCTCCCGATGTTGAAGTGGGAAGAAGCACCTACGGACATACTCCTCCACGATGTGTTCACCCCTCAGTCCATTGGTGACCAGCTCCGTTACCTTGGCGACCATCCGCTTGAGTCGTTCGTCCCTGACTGGTGCAGCTTTGATCCATCCTTGATGGTAAGGCAACAATCCTTTGCCCTTGATATCGTAACTCTCAGAGTCATCCATGAGGAAGTACTTCCACTGGTAGCCGCTCCAAGATCGCCGGTAAGCGAAGGGAGGATAAACAATATTCCTTCGGCGATTGAAGGACACGCAACCCACTAATCCAGAAGAATAGTAGCAAGGTTCATGATAAACCCGCCACAAGTCTAAAGAAGGAGCAGTACCCAGCCAACATTCACAGAGAGTTTAGAAAAGACTCAACAAAGAAACAGCTTGAGGTTTCAGATGAATAAGTTCTATCTTGTAGAACTTGCAGACACGCTCAAGAAATTTGGAAGGCGGAAGATTGAATCCACAGATCATGTGAGATTCGAATACCGGGATTTCGGTAGTGTCGAAGCTGAAGCACATGTCGCCTTTGTTCTCCTTGGTGATGACGAAATCGGAGATCCATCCGGTCTTCTGCAGCTCCAGGATGTAGTTTTCATCAATTTCCCCGGGCTTCCAGTAGTCGATGGATTCCGGAATTTTGCCGGCGTCCATCATCTGCTGGGCTTTGGTGGGGGAGCCATTGGAGCTGGTGGCGTCATCTTGATGCTCAGGATTTTGCTCAGTGGCGACAACGGCCCTATTGGGTGAGTTGGAGGCCATGAGGATTGATCTACGGTTTGCGCGCGGAGGAAGTGGAGCTAGGGTTTAAGCAACAGCAAGGATGATGCGGAATGGGGAAGACAACTGTGGCGATTGGGTTTTATGGGCTCTCGCGACTGTTTGGCTTCTCAGAGAAGGCAATCCTGCCCGGCAAATGCGCTCGCCAGTGTAATTCTGCGCGATATTCCCGTTAATTTGAAAGTTATTTGGATTTTGTTGCCCAGATTTGAGGGATTTGTTATAGCAAATTTGGGAATATTTCCGTTGAGTGTGTGTAAAATTATTGCCGCCGGAAATTATACCATTCTTTGAAGATTGCTACTCTCCGAAGATTGTTATTCTCCGAAAAGAGTTATTTCCTGAAGGAGTCTATTCTCCGAAGAGAGTTGTTCTCCGAAGAGAGTTGGTTGTTGAAGCAGTGTTTTCCGAAGAAGGTATTCTCCGAAGGGATTATTTCATTATTGTGGTTATATTGTGAAGAGGTTATTTCCCGAAGGACTTATTTAAAGAAGAGATATTCTCAGAAGATATACATCATTGCAAAAACATGAAGATGAAACTGAACATACATATATACTTGGGATTGAAGGCAGCTTTTTATTCATTAATCCGAAGGCTCTATTACAAGATCTAAGTTACATTTGAAGCTTTGGGAAGTACCTGACCCTAACAGAAAGATGTAAGACAAGGATGAGGGAGATGCTGGGCTCAGGTGTGAGCAGCACGGGGATATCTCGTATCCCTAGTTCCGCCGCTCATCAGCGTCCTCAGGAGGGGCTCCGACGACATTGGAGGAAGTGTTCTCTATGCCCCCACTGCTTGCGCTGTTGATGAGGGACACTCGAGAAGAGATATGGGTGCCCCCCATGTTAGAGTCAAGGACCAGGTTTGCAACCCCGGTAGAAGGCAGAACCGAACCAACGTTCGGAGGAATAACGAGAGCTGGAGAACCTGCAGGGCTGGGATCCGCAGGAGCATCCATGTCCATGGAGTCACCGCCACCAGAATCGTCGTCGCTGGAGTCGTCGATGGAGACGATGTCGGCGTCGGCAGGGATGTCGCGTGACCCCTTGTTCAAGGCTACATGAAGACGCCTTGCGTAATCTTCATCGTCGATGTCTTCCTCCAAATCGATAATATCGGCTGGATTTGGGGAGGGCTTGGAGGAGGAAGCCCGTAATCCACTGCCTCTGTTGGAGGAGGAGGAGGAGGAGGGGCTGATGGATTAGCAAGTTCAGGAGGGCTAGTCGCTGGGCTCTCGTGAGAGGGAGCAGAAGAAGAAGAACCAGATGCGTTGGTGAAACTGGTGTTGAGCCACCGGGAAAACCTAGGGTTGACGCATCTCTTGCGCCCCATGGTGAACTTGGTGGAGAGGATGATGTTTAGAGCAACCGAAACCTCCGAATTTATAGCCTTGAGGAGCGGCGTTTCAGTTGCTCGAAAAGTCAAGTGAGATAATTATTATTTTGCGAGTTTTCAAGGATACAGGAAGACGAGGTGACGCATCGCTGAAGATTCCGTCAGATTGGTCAGATAATAAAGATAAATTTTGACTTGTCAAGTCGAGATCCTTTTTTATTGTTGGAAGATTTGTCAGAGAGAGCAAGAGAAGATGGATTGAGATTTGGTGTTCGGAATTCCGAAGATATTCATTCCGAAGATACTTGTTCCGAAGCTCTTATTTTTTGAAGATGGTGGTTAACTAGTGAAGACAATTCGGTATGTCTGGATCCTAGGTTAACGGCAGAACATATCCCTCGTCATGTTCTCATTTGAGAATGAGGATGCCAAGTGACATGTTCAGGGGCTTATGTCGTAGCCCTAGTTTCCAGATATTCCGAACTGTATTTTAAGATTTTTCCGAAGACTTGTCTTGCACGACATGGTTTACGGGAAGGTTACGATCTCCTTGATAGATTCGGAGAAGGAACATTGTAGTTTAGAAAGGACTCTAGTAGGCGGTAACTTGCCTATAAATATTCATGTAACCTCTATGGGGAAATTGATCTGGCACCCTGCGAAACCCTAACGCAAAGGTAGCCACATTATACAAGATCGCACTGGACGTAAGGTTTTTATCCTTCGGGAGGCCTGAACCAGTATAAACCCTCTGCGTGTTTTTAGATTGATCTCGCTAACCACGTTGCTCCCACGATCCAAATATCTGCCGATCAACCCCGTTGAATGGGGTGACGACACTAATAATCGATCACCCCGTCTCCGTCAGGGCGAGTCAGCACTCAGCTATCCACTCCTCCACGTAAGACCTGTCCCGGAACCGATCAATAGAATTCCCGAACTACCAGCGTGTGGCTGCTTTTATTTCCTAGCTAGTCAACAACAATCTCGTAGATCTGCAACAAGCGTATTCGCGTTTCTACACCCCACAAATTGAGCATTTTCAGGAGAAAAATACTCGCACTGATTGGCCGCTTGGCCCCAGCAGAGAGCCGGCCCGGTCCAGAGACGCGACGCCCCGTGCCGCGTCGCGTTGACACTTGGCCGGCGGCGTCGCTGCTCGACCACGCCGGTGCACAAGTGTGCGGCGAGCGAGCCACATGTATTTGTTTAGGCAAGTGGCTGGGCAGCTTCTTCCGAATTTGCTCACCTCATGCACGCCGCCGACGAGTCAGCTCCGGCCCTTGCGCTGCGCTGGGCAGCGGCGGCGTGCCTGCATGCAGACATAGCCAGACAGGCCGGTCTCAGTGCGCAGACGGCGACGCCTCCAGATGCGCACGTAGAGCTAGCTAGGAAGAGAAAAATACTGACGAGCATCGCCGGCCTAGGTGATCCTTCCGTCTTGTTTCCCAAGACTCTCACAGCCGCGCCATGCGCCACGTACGCAATATCCTGCATCAGTTGAGTATTTAGCTCGAAATGATCAAACGGCACACGTGTCGGGTTACTCCCCTGCCCATTTCACAATAAAATCTAATGCTGCAAAACTCGAAGAAAAATACTTATGTTATTTTAAAAAATCTAGGCTGTGTTTGTCACAAATCCAGCTTTGAGATACATGCTATTTTGAGTTTATGCAGATTAAAAATTAAAGTATTTCAAATTTTATTTTTAGTCCAGAATTGAAAAACAAGATGACTCAATCAGAGACCCTTAAACCACCCACCACTTCAGATTAATGAACTTCTGGAGCTAAATATGAGCAGCTTCAAGAAATCCATGAATTTTCTTGCCAAACAGGGAGCACATCGAGCGGTTCATGTTGCGAAGAAAATAAGGCTGGTCATAAAGCAACCAGCTGGATTAACGTTGTAATTTTTATAATTGTATATATTGTCCCTCTTCTTCTTCTTCTTCTTCTTCTTCTTCTTCTTCTTCTTCTTCTCTCACATGCATTATGCAGCATAAACAATGGCGAATAACTGGTGCCGAGCACGTACACCACCTGATCGCTTATCATGTGAGGAATGAATAGTACCACTATTCTTTTAACAGGTCTAACCGGCTCTTGGAGATATCCAAAAGAGGGGAGGAATCCTGCCGCGGATAGAGATTGTGAGCAAGCCAGCCCTAATTTTTGCTCAATAATTGTGTTTGACTTGCAGATATACTACTTCTTAACAATTTAAGTATATTAGTTTGCACCGGACTCGAGCAACTAATACTTGCTGTGTTTAATTCTTCTTACTATTTCTTATATTTCCAACTTGCAAATTTATAAGTGCAGGACACAACTCAGCCAACAGTCAGATCAGATTCAGATGGACACGTAATTATCTATCTATTTATCTATTTGTATGAGATATCATATTATCACGAGTCGGTATATGTGTAAGCCGTTGGTCTGATAGAAATTATGAATATTGGTGGCTTGAAAGCGATATATATGTACATGTCAAATGCTGATCCGAAGATAAGATGAATTAGGTAGTACCGAAATTGGTGGTGGTGGACTAGTTGCACTAGTTTCTGGCTCAGGAGACTCCATAACATATTTCAAGTCTAGAAGTATAAAAACCATCTCTACAGGAGAAGAGAAGGAAAAAATAAATATTTTTACTTACTGTAGATTTTGTGGTCTCGAGTTTGGAAGGGCCATGCTGATGGACAGTTACTCGACTACGCAAGGATTATTTTGTTTTGCAAATGACATTGCTATTGCTTGGCTCTCTGAATCTGCTTGGGGCCGGGTGCAGTAAGCGGTACACTAGTGCCATGCTTTGGTCATTATAAACCTGAAACAGTTTTGGTAGCACTGCATTATTATTATTTTCATTCCGAAATGAAGAGCACAGGAATTATAGCTCTGTTTCAGAAATACCAGCAGCTTGAAGCCCGGCATTGATTGGTTGGGATGGTTACTACTTAATTAGGAAACAAACAACCAACGTTGCCCAACAATTACACAAGCACATGCAGATTGTTTGCCGGGCTCATGCTCCCTAATCAGGGGTCATATAGAGCTTATCCACGGAATAATTAGCTTGCCCAGCTCACAAGTCAGATTCTTTTCTGCTCTCTACCTTCATTCTCACACCATGTGATTCTCATTCTGTCAAGCATCTACATGGAGATCGCCGCGCTGATAGTGTTTGGCTGTTGCGAGGTGGCCTTGCGTCTGTTGCAGAAGTGCAGAGATAATGGTTTGATTACAGCATGTTTAGCGCATAGAGATTGAAGAACAGTGATGCTCTATAATGTGTAAACTATCTAATTATTGGCCAAGTTGTCCCATTTGAGGAGAACCTACTGAGTTGCTTCATCCGAATTGATCGAACTAGGACTGAGTTGAATACTGTGCATGATTTGTATCATGACAATAACAGATAAAAGGCATGGATTAGGATTGGACGAATCGATTTTTTTTTCTGGATTCCAGTTCACTTTAACAGGTTTCTTTGTTACTTTCTAACAGCGAGGTGTCACCCTATTGTTTGTGTTCTCACCAAGATATCGGCGGTAATTGGTTGGCTCGGAAAGACGAAAGAAACAGAGCGCTACTTAAGAACTCATCCAAGCACAAGATGTTGAAACCTTTTTACAGTCATTGTACAAAAGATATGAAGTTAGATGCGCAATGTGGGGCCTATTTTCTGTTCGCCACGCACATAAAAATCCGTCCCGGTTCTCAAACAAATCTCTGTCTCTTTGTCCCTGAAATAAAGACTATCAATCAAATTATTCTCCCTCCGTCAGTCTGAACCTGACAAAATCATCAGTTAGGACGCTTCATTTGCTCTGCATAGCCCTCTGCAAACTAGTGTCCTCGTTACTAGAATAAAGGAAGCTGAAAATAGAACACGTCGCAAGTTGCTTGCAAATGCTCGTTGGCGGTTAATCTGAGGTTGCCCAAAGCCTCAAGAAATAGAAAGCAAACAGTTGTTTACACTATAGCATGAAGACTAGCTGGCTAAATGCCACGTCCATGAAAGACTTTCTCTAGTTTTCAAGCTCAATTATTGTCCCAGTTGCCTGATAAGTTATCTCCAGTTCCAAACTTTTTCAAATTAACTTCGTGTAGGTGTAGGTGTATGAAACTGCACCTCGTAGTTGGGATGTTCAGTCGCCGTGGCTAAGCTTTATGGCAGATCGTTGTCAAAACCTTTTCTTTTCTTGTCTGAACTCTTATGCAAGTATGTAGCCTCATACCGAGGAACAGAACGGGTCATGTTTGCCAGATAAGCACAGTGCATTCATCATGATTGCCCTATCTGATGGATAATGCTCAGCTGCTAGTTTTTTATTGGTTCAAGATTATCGAACAATTCCTCCATAGTCCATACATGTATCTTTCTCTATAACTGTTTCAGTTTCTGTAGTTGTGCTGATTCTTAGCTACATCTATATGCGGAGGAGCATCTATAGACATCGAGCTAGTCTCTAAACCTGAATGAATCTTTTTCCATTGACCAAACATAGATGATGTAACAAAATTTTTTTTGTTACATTTCATTAGAATCTAAACATGTAACTAGAAGCAAGACTCCTTGGGTTGATTATATTGGTTGGTTGGTAGGACCAAATTCCGCTGCCGCGTACAGACATGCATTACCAGAAATGGTTTTGTTCCGATGAAGAGCTGGGTTAGCCTTTGCGATAGCAGAAGGGCTGGATTTTTTTAGATAATGAGCAGAAGGGCGGGATAGGTGAATAATTAAACACTTGATCCAGACAAGTAATCAAACACATACATCACATCCTTATGGTGTCTCAAAATTCAAATCAAGGCGATGGGGGAGGACGAACAAGCTACCGGACCAAATTGCCGGTTTAAAACGACAGTTAGGATAGAGATGGCATTGGCTCATGTCATCGTCATGGTTTGGGGCCTGCATAATCTGCCACTAGAAACTTGCCCATTGACGTTTGATGACATGGAGCTTATGATACTCGTATATACTACTACCGCTTCTCCTAGTGCTGACTATGCATGGATCCTTCAACCTTGGTTCTTGTGCTGTCGGTATTGCAGAAACTGTGCGCGGTTCCTTACGATATAAAAACTCCTGGTGACGACTGCAATGCTGTGATAATATATGGTTAATACTCGTGGCTACTATTAATCTTCAGTGCTTCAGCTGTGGATTATTAGTGGATTACAGTACATCTTGGTAGTTTTAAGAACTGTAGAGAAACAGACTTCTGTAAATTTCAGAGTGTGAAGACAATTTATGCCGAGGATCATCTATCTTGGTCACATAATTTCAACATAACTGTACTCCGCAGTCAAGCAACTATATCCCACTTTCATGACGCAGGTCCTGGACAAATTATACTAGGCACGTCCAATCGTCAAACTTAGGGAAACTCGAAAATGCGACACCCTGAGGCCCAGAAAAAATTAACACAAATAACATCAACTTGAGGGAAATCTGGAAGGAGTAAACAGCCCCCAGGGATCTCGAAGATCCATACAGCCTGAGAGAAACTCGAAGATGCAAACACCCCCATGGGAGGTCGAAGAGGTGGTCACCGCGATCAACGAACTCGAAAATGTTTACATGCATATTTACAATTGGTGTGACGTTTCAGAGGTCAGAACTTGAACTTTTTTGCTGGAAACCATCGGCAGACTTGGTCAGTCACGGTGCAAATGGAGGTAAGTATTGTTCTGACGTCTGCTGAGTATCTTTAATTCTTTAGGGCTTCCTGTCGTCACACTAGGTTGTCACCCCTGTATGTGTAGCACGTAATAAAAAGTGAAATTGACTGTGACGGATGATAGAGAACTTTACAGCAAGGGATCCATATATTTTTTCCCCAAAGAGTGAGAATCCAACATGCTTGAAAATTCAGAACCCTGCTGGAAGATTCAGGACGAAGCATCTTTCTACCTGCAGCATGCATGTGTATGGGGTCTAGCTAGCCAATCTATGATCTATTAATCTAATAACAATGCATTTAACTTCACTCCAATTGTTGATCAAAGAACATTCGTAGCAGTACTACATAGGACATATTGTGGGGACCGATGCGTGTGTAATGCAAGAACTGTTCCAGGTAGGAAACTGTTCCTGGATCTACCTCCTATCATCATGTGATCATCAGGGATAACCATTTGGAGAGAGACTATTTAGCTTATGGTTAACGGCATCCCATGCTGTGAAGCTCTCGCACGTGCTCGATCTTCTCTTTTGGCTCATGTAGTAGTTTATATACTCATGGTTATGGCCTTATGGGCTAGGTAGACAGCTGCTAATTAAGCGAGCGATGAAGCATATCTAACGATCACCTACAAGCTCAATCAGTGCAGCACTTACGAGCGACGATCCACTTGAGCCAGCCGGAATGGACGAACTAGCTCATTCAGCGAGTAGAATACACTCTGGCTGGGGCAGACTGGCTGGAGGGCCTGCACCTGACCAACCAATCAGTAAACATGATCCATCTCTTGGAGCACTTGGTGTCCCTAACTGAGGCTAGAAGCCAAATATTCCGCTCTCTCTTTTCTTCGAGAATTAATATTGGTGGATCCTATTATTATATCTCTTTCATATATCTTTCCAGGGCCTTTTGGCTGAAAGAATACTACGTGCTTCCATTTCCAAAGTACTAATTGTTATAGAAATATCCCTCAAAAAAATTGTTATAGAAATAAATGGAATGTGGATGAGGGGGTTTTGTGCTTCAAGTTTCCAAGGTGATGTAACTTAATTTGTCCTGCACCCTGCCTGCCGGCGTCAAGTTCACTCCTACTGTTTAGCAGCTCAAGTTGAACGGTGGGCGCTCGCAGTCGCGGGGACAGGCAGAGGAGGTCGGCACGCGCTGGCAGCGGCAGGGACAGGGGATAAGGAGACCAAGGTTCAAAGTCTTGCAGGGTGGATGTGCATTTATTTGTATATACACATATACATATTTGAAGTAAACCCATCAAAGGGCGCAATATGTCAACGCGTGTCGTTCTAGCGGCCGTCCATCGGAAATGGACGCCGTTGTCCACTGAAAGCAGCTGGAAGAAACGAACGCACACTATGCAAGCTACACCATGACTCTGCAACTGGACGGCAGGGGTCGTATGTCAAAGTAGGGGCCTTATTGTCCGTATTACATTATCTTTTTCGAAAGACCCTACCCTATTAGTACATTATCACAGATACGAATCAGAATCTTCCCCGGGTCCCATCCGAAAACTGCGATTTTTACTGATTCCTGTGGTCATTCAACTGTCTCGTGGCACTTTTTTCGTCGATATGGACGGCATGGTCCCCTGAAAGGAAGGAAGCATGGACGCTACCGCGCAAGCTACAAGGCGACCTCTACTACTGGACGCATAGCAGATCATATCCTGAAATTGGAATTTTTCTTTGTTGATGACAGCATATACACATCAAACTTTTAAGTCCCCTTCGAGCGCGAAGCTTTTCCAGATCTATTATATATATAATTGAAGAGAAAAAGGAGCCACCAGGTTCGTTCTAAAATGCTAGAAATTCCCACGTTAATCTGAGAAAATAAGAAGAGAAAATTACCCATCACTGCCATTATAAAAATATTTACCCAAAATACCCTTATACCTCTAATCGATTCAACGGCAACGAAACAAGGGGTATTACGTAGTCCCTCTACCATGCAGCGTCCTATAGCAATACACCCCGGTGAGCAAACGAACCAGCAGCAACTAAAAATACTAGAGCTGATGTGCAAGGAAGGTCGAGCCTTTTGTGGGAGCAGGTGATCTCACGCGGCCACACGTCTGAGGAATAGCAGAATTGCAGTCCTTGAACAGGGCGACGAGAGATTCCCAGCACTTGCTCTCGACCTTATGCTTTCTATTGCAGTTCTCCAAGATCGAGTTGTTATCAACGTGGCGTTGCAGTTGCAGCACCTGTAGAGATCGCCCTTTGGATTTTAGTTGATCACCCGTTGGATTTTAGTTGGTGCATGTGGACGAAAACAATCTAGCGCTGTCTCCAATTTTGTGTATTATTTTACTACGTGGCAAGCTCCTCCTACAAATCATTCAATTACTTGAACTAGGCACACTAGCTAGACAAGACAATTTTTAGCAATCAATTTCTTCTCTTCCAGTTTACGTTTCTTCAGGTATGCTTAGTACTTAGGGATGTAAGTTGAAAATAAACCTAATTCTTATTTTATCGGATGTCTCCGTAGAGACAAATAAACCTAATTCTATCGCTTATAATTCAGTCAAACAACAAAAAGATGAATGCTGTTGCGCTCTGCCCTTTAAAGAACAACAAATAATAATACGCTCTGTAAATCAATCTTAGTCAGCTAATGAGGATCTTCACTGCGCTAAGAAAATAAGCATTGTTTAATGCTCCTCCACGGTGATTTATTATATATATTTCGTATCTGCAGTAAGTGCAGAAAAGCCTACTAGAAGAGATACCCATAGTGATTCTTGATTGAACAATAGTTATGTACAACGTTTCTTCTTAACGTATCAGGAAATGCATTTGTTAATTAAGCAAGTATGTATGTAAACTCATTTACTTTCCACTCAACTTATGACATATTACAATTTGTATGAAAACAATGAAGTGACACTGGCACAAAAAACTAAAATAATAAAAATATCGATTTATTTGAGATAAAAGAAAGGGCAGGCACCCCCTTTCGATATGTTTTTGCGTTATTGGTTTAATAGATGGTTGATACAATGTTAGAAAAAAAAAACAGCAATGTATATCATCACAAGCAGCTTCTATAAATACAACTTTTTTAAAGCAAAACAACTAGCCGCGCAAATGCACGGGTAGTTAGCCTAGTTCTTTAAGAACTATCCCGAGCAAATTTTGTTCAAAAAGTCCTAGAAAACTACTACACGTGTAACATATGATTTTGTAAAGGTGCCATGCTTTTTTCCCCTCAAAAGGAGGATTGCGCACAAATATATCAAGCTATAAAGAGTGAGGTCCAATGTTCTACGGTCCTGTCGGTATTGCGGCAGTGCGAAAAATTACCGTCCCACTTTCTGAACGACCACAAGGCTACTCGTCAGTCCATGAGTAGCCGGCTTGTAGTTTTCTACGACCTTTTTATCCTCCACTAATTTTCACCAGCAACTGATGAAAAGTCAATAATTGAAGAATAAACTAACGTGTGCCAGAGTCATGGGAAGCGATGACCCGGGGAGATACTGGCTCCCCACATAACACACGGGTTTACTATATTTAATTCAGTAATCGGCTGATTCCACCAAGCTTGGCTAGTAAAGGTAGCCAAGGTGCGAGGTAATGGAGGATCTCTCAGATGCGGGGTAACCCGAATCCCGACGCAAAGATCCACCGGACGCTCGCCTATAAAAGCCGTGCCCCGGCAGCGCTTGCCTTCCACCTCCAACCAGCAGCCGTCGTCGTTCGCCGATCGAACCGACGAGCCCCCACCAGCTCACCAAACCCCTTGATTGCTTTGCGAGCGATCTCGAGCTCCTCGTCGCAGCGTCGCCACCGTACTTGTCCAGTCCAGTAGCAAAAGAGAGGTCGCGATGGCCACCGTTCTGCCGGAGACCGCGTCGGACGGCAAGGCCCTGACGGATGCCTGGGACTACAAGGGCCGTCCAGCCAGCCGTGCCACCACCGGCGGCTGGGGTTGCGCTGCCATGATCCTAGGTAATTATCCTTCCAACCATTTCGCCTCACGGTCACGGAACATGGCTGGTGCCCATTGTTTGTTCGTGCTGTCCATGAGAGTGGAATACTCCGTATGATTTTCCTGGTTTGGTGAGAGAGATAATTGACATCTGTGTATTGGTTAATGAAGGTGCGGAGCTGTTCGAGCGGATGACGACGCTGGGCATAGCGGTGAACCTGGTGCCGTACATGACCGGCACGATGCACCTCGGCAATGCCGAAGCCGCCAACACCGTCACCAACTTCATCGGCACCTCCTTCATGCTCTGCCTCCTCGGAGGATTCATCGCCGACACCTACCTCGGCCGCTACCTCACCATCGCCATCTTCACCGCCGTCCAGGCCACGGTTCGTCGCCGGCCCGACCCATATATCTGCCATGCTAGCTAAAAGCCAACCAAACCATATCCATGTGTGTGATCGATGGACGCGTGTTTAATTGTTATGCAGGGCGTGATGATCCTGACGATCTCGACGGCGGCGCCGGGTCTGCGCCCGCCGCCGTGCGCGGACGCCAAGGGCGCGAGCCCCGACTGCGTGCCGGCCGACGGGAAGCAGCTCGGGATTCTGTACCTGGGGCTGTACCTGACGGCACTGGGCACCGGCGGGCTCAAGTCGAGCGTGTCCGGGTTCGGGTCGGACCAGTTCGACGACGGCCACGACGGCGAGCGCAAGAAGATGCTGCGCTTCTTCAACTGGTTCTACTTCTTCGTCAGCATCGGCGCGCTGCTCGCCGTCACCGTGCTGGTGTACGTCCAGGACAACGTCGGCCGCCGCTTCGGCTACGGCATCTGCGCCGTCGGCATCCTCTGCGGCCTCGCCGTCTTCCTCTCCGGCACCAGCAAGTACAGGTTCAAGAAGCTGGTCGGGAGCCCGCTCACCCAGGTCGCCGCCGTCACGGCCGCCGCATGGAACAAGCGCGCGCTGCCGCTGCCGTCCGACCCCGACATGCTCTACGACGTCGACGACGCGGCCGCCTCCGGCACCGACGTCAAGGGAAAGCAGAGGCTGCCCCACAGCAAGGAATGCCGGTACGAATGAATAATATCCCGTTCCCTTTTCCTCCGTGATGAATTTACTCAACACTACTGATCGATTACCAATCAGTTGCCACACAGTAGCTAGAGTGGTAACATTAACATTTACACCAATACAGTAGGCACCACCAGGAACGAGTTAATTTAACTTGCTTAATAAGCTCAAAGAGTCAGACCGAACGGATTGGATCAATTCGTGTTACGTTTTCAAAGGTGATTCGTAGTGGTTTGCACATCGGGTTAACCTGCCTCACGTTCAATGACCTGTTCGACGAGTTATAGGAGACACACCATCATCCTATCCTCCTTGTCTGGCGCATGTGGGTCACTCGTGCACAACAACACAACACAGGGATCGATATATATCTAGCCAGGTTGTAGGCAATTTGCGATATAAATATTTTGGGAGCTCATCATTGGTGGACCACTGCTGCAACATCCACATCCTCATCACAAATAATTCTTCAGAGAAATCCGCGGCTCTGTCACTCACACATGCTTGCATGCATAATTAAGCTAGCATTAATACGCTTCGAAATCACCATAGTTCCCGATAGATATAGGAGTAGCTAGCTGGAGCAGATGCCATAAACGATGGACCATTCCAAGCAGTATAAATTTTAGAGGAACCGAAGAAAAGCATCACCAAGGACGAGCTAGGCCACATCTGCACTGCTACTCCAGCGTCATGGAATCCCATAGTACTGATGCGAAGTTAGAGCCAGACGGGAGAGCCTGTGCTGCGCAGGCTGAGCACGATCACAAAATAGCATCTGGCGCGAGCACATACGTATGTACAGACGTACAAACACTGCTGCGTACTTGAGTATGGTCCAGTATCTAGTGACTGCTACCTGATGGACGCAGGTAGCGATGTTAACTGGTAGTGTTGGCCTGGCTCAAAAAAAAAAAAAAGTAGAGAAATGATAGTGTTTGGCAGTTGGATCCATGCATGGATGCGGACACGTGTGGACCTGCACGCACAAGCAAGGAGGTAGGCGTGATGTAAATGTGTGGAGTGAGACGTTGCTCATAGCCATTGCCGGTCGCCATGGGACGACTAATCCGAGATCGATCGGACGCCAAGCCACTTGCATGTACTACTCACTGTACATGTGACACTTCTGTCTTGGCACCGCACATGTTGGCAATGGCACATTATATGGTGATTTTTTGATCCGGGCGAAACGTTGTATATACTATACGGGCCATTTCAGGAAGGACAAAAGGGGTGCTTGTGACTCTAATTAATTTCTGAAATTTTGAGCAGTAACTGATGTGTACCGCTCAAAAGTTATGGCCAGTGTTGCTAGGGCCAATTAGAACCCGTGACGGAGGGAATTAGGTCGGCTAGGCTTGCTTCTGGGCCAGAAATATATAGTATATACTTTTGTGTATCTGAACCAGAACGACGACAACGGTCAAAGCATACTGCACCACAAATAAACTTTCCTAACCACTGCCTAACCCAGCCACACAGCGTCAGCACACGCATCACTCATCATATTTCTAGTCGACCCAAATTCGACGGCTGAACAGAGAGTCCTGAACTCACTTTTTGACTTACAACTCCATACTTGGTCTGCTGCACTTTGAAGGAACGGTTAGTAGCTTGCATTAGAGAGGTGTGCAGGAGTTGGGCACTGGGCGAGGTAACGCCTCTCCCTGAAATGGCCTAATATGCAGTATGTGCAGCGAACCTGAACACGGCTTGCTGCTTCGGTGATGGATCGGTCGGCCGTTCCAACGCGGCCGGCAGTTGTTTAGTCCCCCAACAGATGCTTTGTCTTGTGGAAAACAAGCTGGGAAAGGTGAGGTAGCCAGAGTTCCCCCCTGCCCACGGGTCCCGAACACTGCAACGTCACATGGGCGCGCGGCGTAGATGCACACGCTCGCATAACCCTTTTTGTCCGCAGCCTTGCGCGGTTGTGGAGAGCAGAGGCTCACGGCCATGTCTGCGCCGAACCACACTCTCTCACGACTCACGAGCAGAACCAAACGAAACGAGCGCCAGGTAGCGCCTCTGCTGGTCGCCGTCACCAGGCGGGCCGGCATCACGTAAAGCTAGCTAGTTGTTTCAGTTTTGCCTTCGTCCATGGAATTGAGTAAACCAAAACTGTTTGTCCAAAACTAAACTGTAAATTGATGACATTGCCTCAGTTATTACGACTTTTCCCTATCATCACCGTAAAGTAAAACACAGAGATACTAATGGAGGCATGGTTCAAAAATGGATGCAGGTTCCTTGACCACGCTGCGATCCTGGACCGGGAAGAGACGGCGGCAGGCACGGCGAGCAAGTGGACGCTGTGCACGCGGACGGACGTGGAGGAGGTGAAGCAGGTGGTGCGGATGCTGCCGATCTGGGCGACGACCATCATGTTCTGGACGATCCACGCGCAGATGACGACCTTCTCGGTAGCGCAAGCCGAGGTGATGGACCGCGGCCTCGGCGGGTCGGGCTTCCAGATCCCGGCCGGCTCGCTGACCGTGTTCCTGATCGGGTCCATCCTCCTCACCGTCCCCGTCTACGACCGCCTCGTCGCCCCCGTCGCGCGCCGCGTCACGGGCAACCCGCACGGCCTCTCCCCGCTCCAGCGCGTCTTCGTCGGCCTCTTCTTCTCCGTGCTCGGCATGGCCGCCGCCGCGCTCATCGAGCGCCACCGCCAGACCACCTCCCAGCACGGCGTCGTCCTCACCGTGTTCCTGCTCATGCCGCAGTTCGTGCTCGTCGGCGCCGGCGAGGCGTTCACGTACATGGGCCAGCTCGATTTCTTCCTGCGCGAGTGCCCCAAGGGCATGAAGACCATGAGCACGGGCCTGTTCCTCAGCACCTGCGCGCTCGGCTTCTTCTTCAGCACCCTGCTTGTCACCATCGTGCACAAGGTCACGGGACACAACGGCCGTGGCGGATGGCTCGCGGACAACCTCAACGACGGGAGGCTCGACTACTTCTACTGGCTGCTTGCCGTGATCAGCGCCGTCAACCTCGGCCTGTTCACGGTCGCAGCCAAAGGGTACGTCTACAAGGAGAAGCGCCTGGCCGATGCCGGCATCGAGCTCGCCGACGAGGAGACCATCGCCGTTGGGCACTGATGCTGTCACTCCTATGGATGCGCGCGCAGCCATGTGTCCCTTGTATAACTCCCTCTTTTTCATCTTTCTTTTTTTAGTGTGATTTTTCGCCTGTATTTAGTGGGGTATGCGTGATGTATTTTGGCAAGGTAACCCGTCGTACCCACGTACGCGGAGCTAATTAATGAGTGTACGTGAGGGTAAAGAAATGTAGATAGAAATACGAGGGGCAATAAGTGCCAAATTATGAGCATACGGTGTTCTTAGCCTTATCCTATCAAAAAGATCTTCTTAAGAAAGTGTAAAATGTCGTTTGATATGTTTAATTTTAGATTTTTATGCCCAAACATAATTTCTTTTTGTTTCGGAATACATATTTTACTAGTTTCAGCAAGTGATATTTTCATTTTTTGTGCCACCAAACGCTAAATTAATTTTCTTACCTTATGCATTTTAAACTAGTATTAGATAGCAGGCACATTTAAATATGATATATTGGGATGCTACCTTTACATAGGTGTTTAGTAGGATAGTGGTGGCCCTAAGATAAAATTCTAGGTTGGGTGGAGGAGCTCTTAAATTTATTTGATCATAAACTATCTGAAATTCCTATGAGAAATACATTGATAGACCACTTTGAACATAATTTAGGTGCCTACCTTCTTATTTTAATCAAAGGCAACCTAAATCTGTGAGTTAGTCCGGTTATCCAATCAAAAAAAAAAATCTATGGGTACATCCCACAGAATAACACCATTGCATATGCATCATCCATGTCTTATAATACATTGACAATAAGTAATAACATGACAATGATGCTTCAAAAGAATTAGTTAAGTCTTTCGTTTATGAATATATAGATCATGTAAAGTATCAATTGGTTGGAAAGCTTAATTGCATTGATCCTCGGTACGACTAATACAAGAATAATGCTAACCCATAGTAGAACATCAATTTTATGGTAGAGTGGCAAGCAAGATGGTATTGATTTAATGTGAGGATTTGAACTTGATTTGAGAATGTGCATTTGGGAAGCAATTGATCCATCTATCAATAATGTTGAGGATAAAGTGTTTGACCCTTTGTTTCAACTTGATGGCAAGGGTCTTTTTTTTTATAAATAATAATGTTACAAGAACTTAAACTGTATGTTGCAAAAATACTTGTCAAACAGTACAATCATAAAAGCATTCCACAATGCCTTCTTGTCTTGAGTCTTCAATGTTGTAACTTTAATTTCTTCTATGAATTCTTACTTTGTCATGTAGACACAGCTACTATTGGTTATTCTTAAGTCTTATATTTCTAGAGTATTTCAAGAATGTTGCTAACTTAAATGCCTTCCACTATGCCTCGTCATAGTGTAACTTTTCAAATTATGTTGAAAACGTGCTTAAATGTTGCAAACTTAGAATGCTTAATTTAACATGTAAACCAGCATGTTGAATTACTTTAAATTGTGTGTTACAAAATTACTTATTCAATGTATCGGATGAGATATTGTATGACCAGATGTCGCGGTGGGAAATTTTGTTTATAATCAGCATGAATGTTACGTGCAACATGACCGGAATGTTGCTGTGAGAATTTTTGTGTTGTAATCAGCGTGAATGTTGCGTGGAACATGATAGGATATGTTGCCATAGGAAATTTTCATATGGAATCATATGGCATTGAGGTCTAACATTTTCTGATGTTGCAAACATTATTCGACAATGTTATACGATGTAATATTCTCTAATGTTGCATCCCATAAGAATTTTCCATCAGACGTCCGAGGGTTGGCAGGGCCCTATTAGAAAAGAGAATTTCCCAAGAAACTTGTCTCTGCTGAAACATGTAGCGTCTCCCTTGAATCTCTTAGGACCCATGTTCTATGAACTCGGTCAAGACTCAAGCCTCATTGTACTCTGCCAGATGGTGTGAGTCTGTTTGAGTCGCATAATCGCATTACGCCAGTCTGAGTGCATAATTTCATCTCACATTTTTCCAGAGTGCCACATCAGAGGTTTGGTTTGTGGGATGAAATATCCTCTCTCAATGCATGGCTTCATCTCATGGCTTCATAGAGAAGCCATAACATTAAAATTGTTGTGTTGAGATTGGTCAAAGCATTTAGGATGAAACTTTATGCTTTCAATGGAGTTTCATGCATGTGAAACCGTGCCAAATGCATTTTGTGGGGATGAAAGAGATTTGTGCTCTTTCATTTTAATTGCTTTGCCAAGTCATCTTTTTGCTGATGTGGCGCCTCAATTAGTGTTGATGAAACCTCTATTGAGATTGGCCTTATTCTCATCGCTTTCCTTTAGGGATAAAAACAGTTAGGAATGACCGGAAAAGCTCCTACTGATTTCACATTTTTCTCACCACAGAAAAATAAAAACAAAAACAAAAATACTGAGAGTATGTGCAACTTGGCCCATTCCTGCGTATGTGCAACTTCATGCATGTGGAATGGCCGGTATTTAGCGTATGCGCATGGCATTTTTTTTTTCGACCAAGGGAACATTCCCCTGTGCCTCCTTTTTCATTGAATAAGGATCCACATAAATGGTCCAATTTTACAGCACACCCTGATGACTGACCATCAGGTTTTTAAGTTTTACAGCGCATGGCATGACCAGTTGCAAAGTTTCAAACGATTTTTGAGAACCCTGCAGGTTGTGGGTGTCCTCGTTTCTCATGTGCATGTATTGTCTCCCTTGGAAACTCTTACACAGGGGACCCATGCATGTTCCACGAACTCTCGGCCAAGACTGAAGCATCATAGTACTCTGGCAGTGAGTCTGTGTAATTTGCATCGTCTCATTATTCTCATCGCTATTTTCACATTCACACTTTTCTCACCAAAGAAAAATAACAAAAACAAAAATACTGCAAGTATGTGCAACATGGCCCATTCTGCGTATGTGCAACTTCATGCAAGTGGAATGGCCGGGCTTCAGTGCCCAACGGCGATGGTCTCCTCGTCGGCGAGCTCGATGCCAGCATCGGCCAGGCGCTTCTCCTTGTAGACGTACCCTTTGGCTGCGACCGTGAACAGGCCAAGGTTGACGGCGCTGATCACGGCGAGCAGCCAGTAGAAGTAGTCGAGCCTCCCGTCGTTGAGGTTGTCCGCGAGCCATCCGCCACGGCCGTTGTGTCCCGTGACCTTGTGCACGATGGTGACAAGCAGCGTGCTGAAGAAGAAGCCGAGCGCGCAGGTGCTGAGGAACAGGCCCGTGCTCATGGTCTTCATGCCCTTGGGGCACTCGCGCAGGAAGAAATCGAGCTGGCCCATGTACGTGAACGCCTCGCCGGCGCCGACGAGCACGAACTGCGGCATGAGCAGGAACACGGTGAGGACGACGCCGTGCTGGGAGGTGGTCTGGCGGTGGCGCTCGATGAGCGCGGCGGCGGCCATGCCGAGCACGGAGAAGAAGAGGCCGACGAAGACGCGCTGGAGAGGGGAGAGGCCGTGCGGGTTGCCCGTGACGCGGCGCGCGACGGGGGCCACGAGGCGGTCGTAGACGGGGACGGTCAGGAGGATGGAGCCGATCAGGAACACGGTCAGCGAGCCGGCCGGGATCTGGAAGCCAGACCCGCCGAGGCCGCGGTCCATCACCTCCGCCTGCGCCACCGAGAAGGTCGTCATCTGCGCGTGGATCGTCCAGAACATGATGGTCGTCGCCCAGATCGGCAGCATCCGCACCACCTGCTTCACCTCCTCCACGTCCGTCCGCGTGCACAGAGTCCACTTGCTCGCCGTGCCCGCAGCCGTCTCCTCCCGGTCCAGGATCGCCGCGTGGTCAAGGAAGCTGCACCCATTTTGTGTCACCATGCCGTCATTAGTAAGTATCAAGATCACTGTAAAGTTTTAGTAGTATTGTGCACGAGCAGAATTGAAGGTCGACACGAATTCCCAAAGCGATATGATAATCAATTACAGTAGCTAAGCCAGCCAGCATGCGTGCGTGCATCAGGCCATGAATCGAATCAAACTGCACCAGATAGTGCCGTTGCGTGCGTGGCAAAACTGACCAGCCGTGGACCGTGCTTGCTGCGACCCGTGGGCTGCATGCAGATTGCAGAGGCAGGTTCCCAGTCGTCCACCTCCACAGGCCGGCAGCCGGGAAATTTCAAACTTCAAAGCCCTGCCCGGTTGCCATTCCTAGTAGCTTTCCACAATACAAGGCATCTGTGGGTGATAAAACAACTATCTTTCCACCGACAGATCTATCGATCATTCCGGCAGCACTTGTTGGTAAATGGTAGGGAGTGCATCAGGGTGAGGCGATACCTCGCCCAGTGCTCAACTCCTGCATGATTGTTCCTTCAGAGTGCAGCAGCGTACTGACCGCAGGGTTTAGTCAAAAAGTGATGATAAACCACACTTGGATATGGGTAGTCTGTTGCTGTTCATTGGGAAAGTTTATTCGTGGCCCAGCATTGAGGAGTTGACCTGTGTCGGTGATGTTCTCCTTCAAGCAACACGTAGCACCGCCCTCCGGTTTTTCATTGATTTATTACACTGTTAGATTAGCATTTTTTCTCAACTTTTAAACTGAAGGTAGTATATGTGCATTTAGTTTTTCAAGCCCAGGTGGTGCTATGTGGCTGCTGGCCATTTTTTTTTTCAAAACAAAAAAACGAATTGAGGTCACGCACATTCTAGAATGGTATAGACCAAGTTATGTCCTTCCTCATCAAGTCAGATTCAGGGGTAGGATGTCATGTGGAGCTACATAGCATGAGGCGGAGAGGTGTCACATGAATTGTTGGCAGAGTATCTGTGTGTGTTGTGGATAGGTGTCACAAACCGGGAAATTGGGATCGATATCTAGATCATTGCCTAGCTCAACATGCACAATGTCTCGCTCAACATTTACATCATTGCCGTCCTCCTTGCGGGGCCCCAATCCGATGGAAACGATTGGCTATATATGCATGGAGACACACTAGTTGTATCGCCGCCATCCATCGGCCACTAGATGCTGAATTGTTAGTCCCCGTACTGCCTATAATCTCAAGCGCACAACAGTAGTGATGTTCCTCTTTTTACTATACGCGAACACTCAACATCGTCCTAGCTATACCTGTGCATGCCATGTGTGAGTGACCCGGAGGCAGCAGCTATAGGCAGCTAATCAGGCTTCTGCAGAATTAATAATTTGCTATGCGAATTTAGCAGTGGACCAGACACAGGGTACGGTATCAATGAATCAATTACGAGCAGTTTGTCTACAACCTGGCTTATGATCCAACATGAACTACAGACACGACAGGCAAGGCAATAGGATGAGCGTATTTTTGGTGTTAACTAAATTTAACTGCTTGAGACTATTTAGCAGAATAAAAGAAGAAACAAGGAGTGAAATAAACCGGAAATGGAGTCTCATTCTTACCTGCATTCCTTGCTGTGGGGCAGCTTCTGCTTGCCCTTGACGTCGGTGCCGGCGGCAGAAGCGTCGTCGATGTCGTAGAGCATGTCCGGGTCGGAAGGCAGCGGCAGAGCGCGCTTGCTCCATGCGGCGGCCGTGACAGCGGCGACCTGGGTGAGCGGGCTCCCGACCAGCTTCTTGAAGCGGTACTTGCGGGTGCCGGAGAGGAAGACGGCGAGGCCGCAGAGGATGCCGACGGCGCAGATGCCGTAGCCGAAGCGGCGGCCGACGTTGTCCTGCACGTAGACCAGCACGGTGACGGCGAGCAGCGCGCCGATGCTGACGAAGAAGTAGAACCAGTTGAAGAAGCGCAGCATCTTCTTGCGCTCGCCGTCGTGGCCGTCGTCGAACTGGTCCGACCCGAACCCGGACACGCTCGACTTGAGCCCGCCCGTGCCCAGTGCCGTCAGGTACAGCCCCAGGTACAGAATCCCGAGCTGCTTCCCGTCGGCCGGCACGCAGTCGGGGCTCGCGCCCTTGGCGTCCGCGCACGGCGGCGGGCGCAGACCCGGCGCCGCCGTCGAGATCGTCAGGATCATCACGCCCTGCACACCGAACACGCATCGCATCGATCACACACATGCATGGATGGTTTGGTTGGTTTTTGGCATGACATGAACGGGTCGGGCGGGCGACGAACCGTGGCCTGGACGGCGGTGAAGATGGCGATGGTGAGGTAGCGGCCGAGGTAGGTGTCGGCGATGAATCCTCCGAGGAGGCAGAGCATGAAGGATGTGCCGATGAAGTTGGTGACGGTGTTGGCGGCTTCGGCATTGCCAAGGTGCATCGTGCCCGTCATGTACGGCACCAGGTTCACAGCGATACCCAGCGTTGTCATCCGCTCGAACAGCTCCGCACCTATTCGTTCATTTCATTAACCAACACAGACGTTAATTATCTCACACAAGCATGGACAACACGAACAAACAATGGGCCGGGTACTATTCCTGTACCGTGACCATGAATAAGCGAAATGGGTGGAAGGTTACCTAGGATCATGGCGGCGCAACCCCAGCCGCCGGTGGTGGCGCGGCTGGCGGGACGGCCCTTGTGGTCCCAGGCATCAGTCAGAGCCTTGCCGTCCGACGCGGTCTCCGGCAGAACGGTGGCCATGGCGCTCTCCGCTCCTTCGATCTCTTCGCTGAAGATCGATCGGCGATGGACTGGACAAGTGGTGACGCTGCAACGAGGAGGCTCGAGCCGAGCGAGCTCGATCGCAAAGAGAGCGAGGGATTGGCTGCTTCTGGTGGAGGGGCTCTCGAGTCTCGACGGTTGCTTATGGAGGTGAAGGCTGACCAGCCGAGCGCGGCTTTTATAGGCGAGCGCCGGTGCATCTTTGCGCTGGGATGATTCGGGTTTGCAAAGCAGTGCCTACGTGGGGGAATCAGTATCTGCATCTCCTCCGATACTTCCTTGCCTCATACATTGTTGACTTTGCTCTCGTTATTAATTGTTAATTCCACAAACATTGACTTTTTCCTTGTGAAATCTGACATACTGCAGGATCCTGTAGTGAAAGAGGGATAAGGAAATGAGAGACGGTGGATGATGGAAGGATCGATCGGAGGAGATCGAGACACGTCTTATTACCCATTGATCATCAACATTAAACATGTGTTTGGTTACTAGAATGGATCCTTTTTCCGCACCCCAGTACAAACATAGACGGCCGCATACACGTACGAGCACTTACCCTTATAAACATAAAAACACACACGTATACCTTGTCGTACCCCATCTCTGAAGTACTCTGTGCATCATGTATCAGTCCCTGGATCAGTAACTGATACGCACAGAAACACAGATATGATAATCAAAAGCATACTTCGGATAGGTAAATAAATATAGTACATGATATATAGAGCTTTTAGTGGCGGTACGACCAGGATGCAGAAGTATCCAAGTCCTTTCGTCAAATAAAGGCGAAGCAAACACACACAGACAGCGGAAAGCACGACCTAAGCCACAGGCAGACTTGAGAAGCAGAACCGAAAACCAAGGCGTCGTCGTTTCCTACGAAGACTTCTCCTACTAAAAACAATAATCGCAAACGCGTGAGTACATCAGGTACTCAGCAAACCCTAACACAAGGAGTAAATATATGCAAGGGTATAAACAAGGATGAGGCTGAGGTTTGTCATATCGGCGGAAAGCCAACTTTATGCAAGGGTTGTTATTGAAATCAAAACAGTTCGCAAACTACAGTCAGGTATTGTCATTATATTTAGTGGGGTTGGTTGGCCCTGGGGGAGATGCAATTCATCCCGCCAGTTCCCAAATTTTAATGCTGGCAGGAAACCAGCGCACGGCTCCACGCCGGTGTTTTTCAAAAACACGTCAAGGATAACTCACACAGAAAAGACTAATCATAGTGTGGCCTAATGCTTTCGCGTTGTCCAATACTGTGGAACACGGCTATCCGGATAGATTCATAACCTCGGCCGAGGTTGCATAAATTTCTCCTATAAGGTGGTCCAGTCCGCCCTATCGTCATAGTTTGGACTGTCCCACTAAAGGTTCCGTACCTACTTGGTACCACTACGGCATCCCCCACGGACATCACCAGGGGCTTCACAATCAATAATATAGCCAGATTCACAAATGCCGGATCTCGAACACCCACCAACGAACGATTCTTCTCCTGGGATTCCGTTGCAATCTCCTGCCTCCGGGGGTTACCGGGTGAGTACTAGTAGGGTGTGGTTCCAATCCCATGCCCATTCATGGCTTGTGGCTGTGCGTAAGGTGCTAGACAAAGGCGGCACAAGAACCGGTCCTTATACGACCGAATCAGGCATCTTCACTAGCCAATCCTCACGAGGAAGGGCGTCCTAGAGATAGCCTCCCCACTGAGGACTACCTCGCCTGATCCCGCCAAAACATTCCCCACTAGGGTTGCACTTATCATTAAGCCACCCACTTTTCACATTTACACACACCACCAAGACACACGCATTTTTACACGAAAATCATGTGAGCAAGATTAATTAAACACATGGTGGAAGTCCTAAGCGGCAAAGCAATCTAACATATCATTAAGTAATTTAATGATGTTGGTTCCTATGGTTAACAAGGAATCAGGATAATTAAGATCAAGGCATGGCAATCAAATAATACTTAGGACATTCTAACATTTAAATCACTTTTAAATGCCATGCATGTTTATTTAAAAACACGCTCTAGATAGGATTATTTTGCAATCATAGGATCAACATGATCAAAGGGAAGTTAGGGCTTGCCTGATAATCGCTTTCCTAATCTTTAAGTTGTATTCTTGAGATTTGAATCTTCTGATTTGATCCTTGAGTTTGGATTCCTCAACGAGCCTTTGAAGTCTTCTAGCTCTTCCTCGAATCTCGCGTAATCTAACGCATAGAAATACTACGCATAAATAAACTACCGTAAAAGAAAATAAAGAGCGAAAAGAGCTGAATAAGATCCAATTAACTCCAATAAAACCGATAAAAAGCCAATGAAGAACAAAAGACTCAACACACGGATGATGCATCCAGTTTTACTTTAACAAGGTTTTGTTACCTTAAGAAGGCCATTAGGGGTGATGCATCATACTCTATGGCTTTTGGTGTAATGAGAGATGCTAAACACGAAGAGAAGAGCATGAATGCATGAAGTGACGGGGACAACGTGTGTACGTGTTATTCGTACATTCGTGGCACTAGCCTTCATACAGGTAGTAACCTATATAAAGGTTCATGCAACACGTGTACGAAGTACAAGGTGTGTCAGCTTAGCGCTCCTATACCTTATATCGTTAACTAGTGATGACTTAGCTATTAATTACTTACTAGATTGATTAATTACTAAAACTAAACTATTATTTATTAAGTTGGTTGTCACGCGTCGGACGCATGACGATGGTACGTGTACGTGAGCATGTATGACATGAATGCACGACTGCAGATAAAACACTAAGATCAAATAAAGACAACTAACAATTAAGATAGCAACGAAATAATAACTCCAATAAGAGCCAATAAAAGAGCACTTATAAAAGAAGACGATGAATTGGTAAGACTTTGGTAAGGATTTGGAGATAACACTGGAGTAGGTGTTGCTGGCAAGGTTGGGTTGAGTTTGATTGAGCGATGGTATATTAAGGTTAGGTTCGGAGTTGAGTTCGTGATAGAAGGAGGTTGTTAGATTTTGAAAGGAAATGACATAAAAGATATACGTTAGATTTAATGCTAGCGAGCGAATGTGTGGATGTGCGATACAAGGATGAAGCGGGGTTGTGATAAGGAAAGTATTAGACTAAATGGTACCACAAGATTGGTTAGGTGTAGGTGGACAATGATTGCGATGTGCGAGATTGACGTCACATGATTGCCACAAAAAGGATATAACAAGTGAGAGGGAAAATCAGGGTATTGATGATTTTTAGATCGATTTTGGTGCTCCAAGAATGGTACCATGGGGTACTTCGCGTTTCTACGAACGCGTGAGCGCAAGAATCGCCCAAATCGGAGTCATGGTTGAAAAGATATGAACTTTTGAAGTTCTAGGGGCTTATTTGTAATTCAGAGGATTCTCATGTAATTACAGAAAGGTTCTAAGGGCTTAAAGATAATTACAGAAAGTTCTAGGGACTTATTTGTAATTATAGAAAAGTTTGGGGGTTTTCCGTAAAAAGGTAGGGCTAAAACATAATTACAGAAAAGCTGGAGGGTTTATCTGTAAAGGGGCACGGTCTGGGAATTTCCTGGGATTTTTGGAATTATTTTTGTATTGGAAATTGTTTATTGCGTGGTACTGACGCAATAAAGGTGGTAAATGGTTTAAAATAAATCGAGAACCCGGTGGACTGGGTCCACGGGGTCCATGGACCGAGGATGAGTGGCGGTCCACCGGTCCACCGTGGACCGGGACGCGTGCGCGCGGCGGCGGCTCACCGGAAGCCTTGCCGCCGCCGGCTAGGGTGGACGGGGAGACGTGGGACCTCGTCGCGGAGGACGGGAGGGCGATGGCGGAGCCGGGAGGCGCACGTGTCGACGACGACGGCCATCGGAGCGGAGGCGACGGGTCGCCGGAGACGGGCAGCGCTCCGGTGAGCGAGAGGAAAGAGGTGCGCGTGCGGGGAAGTGGGGAAAGAGAGGGCGAGGAAGAGAGAGGAGAGTGAGGGGATCTTCACCTCGTGCTCAGCGAAGTCGGAGGAGGCCGGGAGGTGGCCAGAGCCGGGGAAGGGGACGGCGACGAGGAGCTCGTCGTCGATCTCCTTGGACGGGATGCGGCTGTGAGAGCCGAGGGCATGCCGGGGTGGCTCAGGGCTTGGGGAGGCTTGGTGAGGGAGAAAAAGAGGAGGGGGAGCATCCATGGCGGCCGGAGGGGCTCGCCGGAGGAAGAAGAGAGGGAGAAGAAGAGGAGAGGAGGGAGAGAGAGTTCATGGGCGCGGGAGAGAAGGGGGTCTCGGTCCATTTGTAGGCAGAGATGACGGGGGCGCCAAGGCAGCGGTGGAGTAGCGGCCACGGCGTCGCCCGGCAGCCAGGTGATGGGCGGCACGGGTTTCACGCGGCGGCGTCGCGTCGGACGGGACGGGTCGGAGGAGGACGAAGGAGACGCTGACAGCGCGGTCCCACGCGTCAGCCAGAGAGGAGGGAGGAGGTGGGATGGGCTGTGGTGGAGTGGGCCCGAGCGGCGTTGGGCCGGAAGAAAAGGAGCGAGGCCCAGTGCGGAGAAAGAAAAGAAAAAGGAGAAAAAGAGAAAAAAGAAGTTGGGCTGGCTAAGATTCGGCCCGAAAGGAAAAAGAAAAGGAAAAAGGTTCATCTTTTTCTAGGATTTGAATTTGAAGAGATTTCAAATTCAAACAAAACAAAGGTTGATCAAACACTCAAAACAAATCAAATAAAACACAGAAATGCATATGGTGAAGTTTTATGCAAGTTTAAAAAATTCAAAAATTTGAAAATCAACTTGGGATTAATTCCTACTTTGATTTTATTTGTGGTAAATTCAAATGCTTCAAGTTTTTAATATATTTTTAAATGAAGGCAAACACTTGAGCACAAGTTTTATATTTCAAAATTTCAGATTCAAACTAGGTTTGATTTATTTAGTGAATTTATTTTGAAAATTCATTTCAAGGTGAGAGGTTGGAAAAAAAAATTAAATTTGGAGTGATTTTTATTCCTTTTTATTTTTCTTTTCTTCTTTTCTTTTTGGCTCCAAAAGTAGGGGTGTTACAACCCTACTCATATGAACACATGTATATCTTGTTAATCGTTGATCATCAACATTAAATGTGTGTTTGGTCACTAGAATGGATTTTCTTTTCTCAGTATCACAGTACAAACATAGATGCTTACATACACGTACGAACACTTACCCTTATAAACATAAAAACACGCACACGTACACCCTACTCATATGAACACATGTACATCTTGTTACCCGTTGATCATCAACATTAAATGTGTGTTTCGTCGCTAGAATGGATTTTTTTCCCCTATCACAGTACAAACGTAGACGCTCACATACACGTACGAACACTTACCCTATAAACACACACACATACACATACACCCTATTCATATGAACACCTATATATGAGAGACTAGGCCATCTGATCTTAAAATTCACAAAGTGAGCATATATGTCTGGCTGTCAATAAAAAGATCGCCACCCAAAGAATAATTAGTTGTAAATACAACGTCCAAGTGAATTAGTTCCAACAAAAAGAATTTAACCAACTGAGCGCTCAGCGGCTGATTGCTAGAATGGAATGTACTGCTCAATTCGTCCTGATGTTGTTCAACAAATTTCCACAGACAAAAACTGTACAAACATTTCATGGAATTTTCGTCTGAGTTGTATCGTTTTGTCCTGGATGGCATAATTCATTCCAACAAGACATATGAGCAGGGACTTAGCTCGATCAGTTTTTTTCGAAATATCTGAAACATTGCCAACATATATATTCATAAGAAGAAGCATAGTTTGTTACACAAAATGTGTAGCGACATAAGACCTATTTAGAAGCGTGGGCTAAATTGGTCTGACTAAAGCGAACTACTCACTAACTTAAGGAATAACTAAGCAAGCCAGGTGTTTAGCACCTGCCGTTCCCCAAAGTTTGGCTTCATCTTTTATTTCAGAGATCAGGCGACCGAGTTGCTTCTCGATTCTCTGAACACCACGGTCATTCCTCTCTCGCCATATATGCCGTATGACCAAGATGATTGAGGAGCGCAGTCCTTTGTCCTTTGCACTAGCTAAGGCCGGTGCAAGTACATCAAACCAAACACCAGTATACTGCTCTGTTGCGCCCAAGTGGCCGGCTTCAACTCATCACAGTGTGCCCAGGCTGCAATTTCTGACCAAACTGTTGCGTGGATAGGCATTTACCAACAATATGTAATGCAGTCTCGAGATTTTTTAAGCAGAATTGACAGAAATACTCGTTTGGCCATTGGAGCTGTTGCAATCGGTCAGCAGACCAGACCGTAAACTCGATCATGGACTATATAGCAGTGCATGAATGACATCGTGCACCCAACCAAACACAAGCTAAACCTTCTGCTCTCCTAGGCTAGCTACTACGTACAAGTACAAAGGGACGATTGATGAAAGGAAAAAACGTTTTGGCACGAGGAAACCCTATTAATTAAGTAGTCGTATACTACTCTTCCAAAACGTCACAACACAAAATGTTTACCATCGTTTGCTACGGGCGTGACTACGTCTGAATGTCGGACTCCCCAAAAACAAATTCAGGTTCTGAAACGTCATACGAATTGTGTATTCGTGTACGTTGTCGAGTTAATTCGCCTCTTCGCGGCGGACACCTTTTGGACCTCCCTTGAGGTGTTTTAATTTCATCGTCGAGTTTTTCCTCAGGTTGCATGCATGTTCGAGTTTTTCTTTCTTTCTTTCTCTGGGTTGCATTCATCGTTCGAGTTTTTCGCTCAGGTTGCATCCAATGTGACGTGTCTATTGACGCAGATGTAAATGTAGTGTTTTTTGCAACTGGATTATAGCATGATTACTGTCACAGCATGGCAAGCGTCAGTACTCACCGTTTTTGTATGAATTATTAATTCCTGCAAACAACATAATTCATGTGTAACAACGTACAGAAACCAAACTGCAGGCTAAATGACACCAGTGGGCAGGTTTGTAGTGTTATACTACTACAAAAACCCAAACCCTGAAGATGACATGAAACAATAAACGCTACCCTCCCCGTCCTGCTATAGCTAGCTCTCATTCCTACGTCACCCTAACTTAATTTTTTTGACAAATCATACGGATGTGTGACGAATGTGTTTTTGACAACTTATCTGAATCCAGGGTTCGATTATTCGCCTATCCCGCCCTTCTGCAATCCCAAAGGCTAATCCAGCTATTGATGGACAAAATCATTTCTGGTGATCCATATATGTTGACCTGAATTTGGACCAACCAACTAATCTACATGCACTATATAAATTAAAATTTCTTCGAATAATGCGGGGTCCAATTCTTCATGTTTTGTTCCAGAAAAGTTTAATCCCTTGTACGCAACCCCAAAAAAAACTTTGCCTCCGTTCACCCACATGTTTGGTTAGAGAAATGAATCATTCAGGCAAAATAAACCAAAACGGTTTTAGGGAACTGACGTGTATTGAGTAATTGTGTCTATTAATTAGTTCATTCCTGGTTTCTTTCAACAGTCAGAGCAGGAAACCAGGAATGGACAGGGATACAAATGGGTTCTTTTAGTTCTACTAACGCAACCCTTTTATTAATTTGTTGGTGTCTGGACACAACCATGCAAAATATTCAACTACTTTCCACATCCAGTTCGATCAATTCCGATGAAACAGCCCATAGATTCCTCTCTAAATGCGGACAGCTGGGGTGATAATTGATAGCTTATTTTTTAAAAAAAAAATCCGATTTCCAATCTCTATGCGCTTAACATGCAATCCTGCAGTTCTCAAGGCCTCCTCGCAACAACCAAACCATTCCGATGTAAGATGTGCATGCTAAGATGAGAATCACACGATGTGGAGCTTTAGCTGCAGGCAGAAGAGAATCTGACTTCTAGTGAGCTGTGCCCTCTAATCATTCCAAGGATAAGCTCCACCGGATCCCCGATTAGGAAGCAGGAACCCGGCAAACAATCTGCGTGCATCTGAGTAATTTGGGGCAATGCTGCCTGCTTGTTTCTTAATCAATTATCCCAATCCGAACCAATGAATTCTGGACATCAAACTCCTGGTATTTCTGAAACAAGGGCATATTTTCTACGTTAGTATGTTTTCTTGCCAATGAGAAAGAAAAAGCTCATGGTTTCCAAAATATGTTACCATATTTTTTTATTACGACCAATGCATCGTGCTACTGGTAGAGTACAATGTGTTTTTAATTTATTATTCACCCCCAGCAGATTCAAAGAGCCAAAGCAAGGCATTGACAAATCAAGATACTCCTTGCATGGTCGAGTATTAAGTAATTATCGGCATCACGACTCTTCCAAACTCGAGATCGCAAAATCTCCATTAAACTACAAATACTTCCTTTTCGTTCTCTACTTATGTGAGAGAGATACATATATTAGAAATGTGGTTGGAGCCTCCTAGAGCCAGGAACTGGTATTAGTAGCCCACCACCGCTAAATATATCTTTTTTATCTAATTCTTCAATTATCTCCGCCTCATCATTGACATGTATATATATTGGTTTCAATACATCAATTTTTACAATCTCTATCAAGCCAGGGCATACGTGCCGAGATATGAATGAGATAGATAGACAAACAGATTGAAAATTTCTTATATGTGTGCATGCGCTTGATGATTTGTCTTGCTCGCTTATAAATTTGCAAGTTGGCAAGTACACATTTCGTTCAAAAGTAATAGCCGTTTTCAATGAGTTTTGTCACTATGTTATAAATTTGCAAGGTGTGAAAACTATCAAGAGAGCGAGAAGAATTAAATTAACGTAGCAAGTGAGACCACTTGTTCCTGTCTGGCGCAAACTAGTATACTTAATTAGTTGTTAAAAAGTAGTGTAATCTGCAAGTCAAACCACAATTATTGATAAGAAATTTGGGGATAGCTTGTTCACAATCTCCATCCGCGGCAAGATTCCTCCCCTTCCTTTCGGGTATCTTCAAGAGCCAGATGGACCCGGTAAAATATTGTTAACTAGTATTATTCCTCACATGATAAGCAAACAGGCGGTGTACGTGCTTTGGCGCCATTATTTGGACTTGTTTAGCTGCATAATGCAAGTGAGCTAAGAGGGGAGGCTAGCTAGCAGCACTCATGGGAACATGGGTTCGAACCAAGGACGCGGTGCAAGTGCAACCTCTGATATGTTCCGCGGTATTATCCATGTTTTGTGCATTATTTCACAATTTAAGGCATTGTTTATTTGAGATTTTGATGGCTTTTGGCTTCCAGAAAGCGGTACGTTGAAACAAATAGTTGTTAGCTACCGCCTTTAGCACCACCATACCCTGTATCGCAAAGTACTACTACTAATTATTAGGCTAGTCCCAACGAGGGATTTTATTTCATTATTTCCAAAAGTGCCATGTCATCTAAAATGATTTGAAATAACAAATGAAACAAATTCTACAATGTATGGTTTCATTTTAGAGTTTCATAGCACTTAGTTCTATGCGGTTTGATTGGTTGTGTGTTGGATGAAATGAAATAGTTCTTCTTCAATGCTAGTTTCATTCATGGTGTTTCATATCTAGGTAAACGTGCATACTCAGTTTTATCTAGATAAAACTCCTTTCATCTCTCTCTTCATAAATCTTTTGCCATGTCATCAAACTTGCTTATATGGCAGTTCATTTATTGAAAATGAAACTCCCATTGAGAGTAGCCTTAGGCCAGTCTCAATGGGCCTTTCATCAACATTAAATAAAGTGCCACATCAACAAAATAGATGACATGGCACATCAATTAAGATGAAAGAGGAGAAGTTCCTTTCATTCTAATGAAAGGAAGTTGGCACGGTTTCATATATATGAAAGCTTATTGAAAGACCTATTGAGAGCAAAAACTTTCATCCTAACATGTTTTGACCAATCTCAATGCAAGAATTTAATATTATACTTTGCTTATGAAACCGTGAGATGAAATTGTGCATTGAGAGAGACCATTTCATTTATCATGTGAAAACTCTAAATCTGATGTGGCACCTTTGAAAAATGTGAAATGAAAGTATCCACTGAGACTGGCCTTAGGTTGGCAAACGTTGAGATCATCGATCCCACCACAAACCTTTCATTGTCTATACTTCCAGAAGGATAATTAGTCCTAAATATGAGCATTCATTATAAGTGCAAGAGACTCGAAACCAGCTGGATAGGTTACACGTGTATGTTACTTAATTATCCCAATTAAAAGGGCTGGCGGTACGTACAAACAGTACATGTACGCACAGCATGTGCCTTTTAGTCAGTTTGTGCTAATCTTTACGCTGAAATTTTCAGACCATATACAGGCATTACGGCCGCTCTATATTGAAAGCAAATCTTTAGTACGCTGAAATGCTAGAAAAGAGAGCCGAATGTCGCAGCATGGAGTACGCGACGCAGGGCACGGCTGGAGCGGGCAGTCGCCGTCCGTTGGCCGGCGCGCTGCCGCCTGCCGGGACACGTCCGCCGCGGCGTGCGCCACAAACAAGCTAAGTACGTGTGTGGCGGTGGCCGCATCTGTGGAACACCCTCTCCGCTGATCGAAGCGGGAATAATAAGCACGAGGCGTCGCGTCCGGACCTCGCACGCGCGCGCTCGGCTCTCTGCTTGGGCCAAGCGCCAAAACTCGACCAGGTTTTTTTACGAATTCGGGTGTTGAAACGCGAGCTCGTTGCGATGCGGATCGGCTATCTACTTGCTGATTGACCTGGAAAAAGAAATGGTACTACGTGAATTATTGATTGGATCCTGGACAACGAGGGACAGGTCTTACGTAGAGGAGCAGCTGGCTGACACCCTGACGGAGACGGGTGGTGGTGAATACTCGAATGCGTGACGGTATACTTTTCTGGCAACTAGCTACTATATGTGTATATAAGTGCGTTTGTGCAAGTTGTATATAGCTTCAATATATACGAGCTGTGCCTGACGTGTATGGTTTGTGTGATCTAAAATCTACATTTTATTTATTACATTTGAGGTATCCCCTACGTTTTACCTGCGAGAAGAATAGATAAGAACATCAACAGGATCAGCTGTATATGTGATCTGGGAAATCAGGAACAAGCTGGCTAATTTGCTGCATGGTGCACCGCACGTTCTGAGTCGACGCAGTTCGTCTGATGAGAGAGACGTCAATCCGTACGTAGCATTTTGCCACGGTGGATTGTCAGGACCTATCAGCAGGAGCTCGTGCATTTGTTAGTGATTTGGTTGACAATTGTGTTAATTTCAAGTAATCTAGTAGAAAATACCAAAATGTCTACAAAGTTGTTCGTCTTATTCTTGACCCCATGTTCATGGAGGTTTGCAGGTTTGGTTCACTTGTTATCATTGTTATGTTAAGGCGATCGATTATGGTGCTCAAGATTGCAGGCAAGTCTTCAGTTTATCGCCAAGGAAGTCACTCGATGATGGTAAATGGTGTAGGGAAAGCGCCGCGCGATGCACAAACATCCTTATGGTGCTATACCTCCGCACGACCTTGCCTGACGGAATTTGAAGTTATGCTCAAGAGTTGTTTAAGAAACAACATATATTTTTCGTGCGAAGAAGATTTGAGTATTTTTTACTTCTTCAAGGATGAAGATAGGTTTGCAACAACAGTGATTGGCCAACTGTTGGGGGATCGAAGGTCTTGAGAGACTCGGCGAAGCCCTCCAACGAGTGTTGTAGTGGAAGTCGGCCCTCGCGGAGCCCTCCGAAGGTTCTCGTTCTTGGAGTAGAGCCTCGCGAAGCCTCGTCGCTCATTGGATGGCTTCTTCTGCGCTCAGCGAAGCCCTCCTGAAGTGTTAACGTTCTATGATACTTACGTTGTTCAATACATGAAGCCCTCAGTCGTCCGCGATGCCGGGCGAAGGGGTAGAAATACGATAAAGAATTATGGACGGAGTAAATGATGTCTCTTTGGCTCGTTGCCCGAAAAACAGATGTCATTACGGGAGCTCTCCCCTCCATATTTATAAGGGGGGAGAGATCAATATTACAGCCATGCCACTGGGCAATTCTGTTACGGCTCTAAGTGTTAGGCTTCACTCTGGCTCATATTCTATATCCTTTGCCTGGAGTCAAACACCCTTCGCATAATACCTTCGCCTGGAGTCAAACACCCTTCGCATGATGTAAAGAGCCTTCGGCGTTATCTCCAACATTAGCCCTCAATTGTTGATGTATTTTGATTGATCAAAATCAGAGGCAATTTATTATTTTAATGATTGTGTCGTATGCTCTTCTGACTCATGCACGTGTTTGTCGTTTTCGGTATCTTCCTGTCTTTCCCCGACTTTTGACGCTTGTCTTAGATCTATATATTCGTAGCGATTGCCTTGTTTTCTCATGTTGTCTATTGCTTGTGTAAGTTGTTCTCCACCGTTTTCTGTTTCACCTTCGCACCATTAGAGACCCTTTCCTTGCATTCTTTTTCAAGATGCCTAGTGACCGGAGGTCCAGTGAAGAGCATCTTAAGAAGAAGGCAAAGGTTCACAAATCTTCTTCGAATGATAGTCTTGATAAGACTAATGATGGAGGCTCTCGTGGTACTGACACCACTTCTTCAGCGCCTCCTTCGAAGGTTCCAAGTTCTTCTTCGAAGGATTCAGCGAACCGCTCGTCTTCTGATAAGGCCGGTATTTCTTATCGGCGCCCCAAGGTTCCTAACCTGATGGCAATCCTTTCTGGCTCGTCTAACCAAAGTCATGGCTCTGCTAAGGCTTCGTTGGTTTCGAAAGAGGCTCCTTCAAAGGACTCCACAGGTCCTGCGAAAGATGTTTCTTCTTTAGCTGATGCTGGCAAATCTATGGCCTTAGAGAAGGCCAAGATCCAGGACACGGATGCGGGTGCCATCGCAAATGTGTCTGGTTCCTCTGGGTCGAAGACCAAGATCCAGGACAAAGATACAGAGTCCAATGCTCTTGTGTCCTTAGTGCCTGATCCGAAGGCTAAGATCCAGGACAAGACCCACGCCGAAGCTGGTGAGGCTTTGGGTGAGGCCCAGATCCAGGACAAGGGTTTAGGCGAATGTGCTAATTCAAATCGTCTTTTATTGTCTGAATGGTTTGAGCTCCGTCGGATGCTTGCTAACTTGGGAATTCTTTCAGATCGCTCTGCTTTTCAACTTCCGCCAGAGCCCCATATTCAGCCTCGTGGCATTCTCGCCCCTTTGGCAGGTGGTGAACTTGTCCTTCATTCTGTTTTTGAGGCGATGATAGAGGAATTTCTTCCCTTTGACGTGACTTTTGATTCAGTTGAAACTGCTGAGGGGTCTTCGCTTGCTTGTGACGATGTTCCGGCTAACACCTTCGTCATGAGTGCCCAGGCTGCTGAGCCTTTTGTTGCTGTTGCCGATAGGATTCGACTTCCTCGAGTGGAGGAAGAACTTATGTCACAGGGTGGAGATGCCCTGTACAAATCTTTACTGTCTTCGCAAGTTAAGGTGAGCTTTCCAGCTTCCATCTTTTGTTATGATATTTGTTTTATTCTGATTATTTCTTTTGGCAGTCACTTGCAATTACCCATGCATCCCTTCGCCAATATCGGGAGCTGTCGAAGGTGAGGAGTGATCGAGATGCTCTTCGCAAAGACCTTGCTGCTCTCGAGTTGAAGGTTAAGGAGAGGGAGAATGCTCTTGCACTTAGCGAGAAGCGTTTCTCTGATCTTAGTTCGGAGAAAGAGTTTGATGAGAAAGTAACTTCTTTGGATCTGCAAGTCGAGGGACTGAATACTTCCCTTGCGAAGGCTGTTAAAGAGAATGAGGACCTTATCATTAAGGTTGGTGCTGCTGAGCGGAAAGTTGCTAGCCTTGCGGAGGCTGAAAAGCTTCGATTGGCTAACATTTGCAGTCAGATTCGAGCCGCTCTTGTATCTGTTGGTGTTACGCTTGATTCCCTTTCCGAAGATGCTTCGACTGAGCATTTTCAAGCGTGGCTTGTGGTTAACATTCCCTCTGTTATTAAGGCCTGTAGAGCTTTCTCGAAGAGTGCAGTGCAACTTGCTGTTATGGATGTTCTTTTCTCGCTCGAAGCTGGGGGGAGTGATGCTGTGGCGAAGGTTTCCAATAATTCTTTTTTTTTGTTGCCGCCGACAGTACATCTCCTGCGCTGCTCGCGGCCCTCGTCAAATTTACTAGGATTGTTGACGAGTCTTTCTGGGAAAGGATTCTCTCTATGCTGCAGCCGCCTCAAGATGAGGTATAAGAATTTTTTGTTTGATTTGTACGAAATGTTGCCCTTCGGACTTGTATTTCCTAAGGATGTCATGGTGACTTGTGTTGTAAACTTATTATTATTTTTCCTTAATATTTGCTTGGTTTTGTATTTTTAGGATTCCTCTGATTTTTCGTTAAGCGAGTTTGCTACTCCGAGGGCTTCTTCTGATGTAGTATCAAGAAAGTGTGTTGCTCCGGAGTCTTCGTCTGAGGTTTCTCTGAGCGAGTTTGCGACTCCGGAGCCCTCTTCTTCTCACTTGATTCGCCATGAACCTCCGATTGAGATTTTCAGTTCTCCTTCGGATATCAATTTGTCCAGTGATTCGGAACCTTTATCCCCTGTTGAAGGCGGTGAGGGTCCTTTCACTTTTCCTCCAGGTAGCCTTGTTGCTATCGGGAGAGTTTATCGTCCTGAGATTGATGTTCCCGTAGGTAGTCGAGGCTGTGTGAAGCGGAGGTCTCGTGGTCGTCGTCCTCGAGGTGGTGGTTCCTCGAATCGAGGTACGGCCAAGAAGAAGAAAGGCGAAAACCTTCGCCATCGTAATTCTTTCACTAATGCCAAGAGTTCTTTTTCATCCTTCGATGCTGCTTCGCATGTGGAACGAATGATTGATTCTGGGGTAATAGATCCCGTTTTTTAAAGGCCTTATTCGCCTTCGAGCGGTTATGATATTGATGAATTTAGTATCATATGTCAAATGTTACTAGAGTTAGGCCTTATTGTAAAGTAAGAGCCTGACGATGGTTCTTCATGAATGAGAAATGCTTTAGAGCTGTTTTTTGAAGAAACTTGTTCGTCTTGCTTCGCTTATGGAATAGGTTTCTTCAATATCTTTTTCGAAGTTTTTGCTTCTTGCGTGATATCCTTTTGTTTTTGGTAAAACTTGAAGTTTTCACGCCTGAAACTTGTGTTTTTGGATTTTTGTCCCAGCGAGGGTGTTTTTTTTTCATATTCCTGGTGTCAGGCAATGAGGGAAAATTTTAACTCCTTGTTTGTTCTGACACCTTCGATTTGTATGTTGAGGGCTTGGCAATATTTTTTATTACGCGAACCCTCGAGAATTTTCTTAGGCTTTTGTCTGTTTTTCTTTCGCTCTAGGCCTTTGGCCCGATTTTTCTTTTTTGCTTAGCCGATGGTTTCTCTCTTTTGAGGCCATGACTTTGCCTTCTTGTTATGGCTTCCATTTTTGGAGTCCATAGTACAAGCCTTTATGATACTTTTTGTATCTGAGGGGTTTGTGTTGTTTCTTGTAACACACAAACCCTTAGTTTGATTACACCAAATTTTGTTTTGGTGCACCTTTCGCTTTGGTCTAGGCTTTTTGTCTGAATTCGTCTGTTAAGCTCGTGGCTTGGCCTTCGATGAGGCTCCTCAGTAAAATTGCTCTGGAATTTTTTGAGGGAAAAAAGGTAATTATAAAACTGGTGTACAGTTCTTGGAGGGTGCCTCGTTAAAAAACCTCACACCCTTCGCAGGGCTTCCCTCGTGAGGAAAAAGAGTGCACCCCCCGCATGTCTTTTATGTTTTACACATAAGCATCATTCGCTCTACCAAGGAGTTGTTCTGTTAACTCTTGGTAGTAGCGGTTTATGCGGTTTTGAAGTATCTTCGCCGAGCTCTTGAGGCCGAAAATCTTGAATGATGGTGTATCTTGCATTTCTCTTATGAGGTGGATGTTTTTCCTTCCAGTGGTTTCATTATCTTCGATAGCTCTTGCTTGTATTTGATCTCCGAAGACCCTGATCACGGAGATCGGTCCCGGGATTTTCATGCATAGATACGCTTGATGTATGACAGCTTCGAACTTGTTGATGGATCCTCTCCCAAATATCGCATTGTATGGGTATACGAGGTCGACCACATCAAAGATGATATCTTCGGTTCTTGCATTTTCACCTTCGCCAAAAGTCACTGGTAATTCAATCTTCCCCAAAGCTTGTATGATCTTTCCTGTGAAACCGACCAGAGGGATTCCTGCTGGTTGAAGGGTTTCATTTTCCAGGTTCATTCTTCTGAAAGTTGACACGAATAGGATATCGGCTGAGCTTCCCCCATCGATCAATATTCTGGAGACATCAAATCCCTTGATATTTGCTTCGATGACAAGCGGATCAGAATGCGGTTGGACTAAGTTTCTTGCATCTTCTTGTCCGAAGGTTATGTCCACGTGGGACCACCTTGTTTTAACGAAGGGAGCCCCCGAAGAGACATGCTGAACCCTTCGCATATGCTCTTTTCTTGCCCTTCTTGAATCCAGCTGTTGTGTTGACCCTCCCGTGATGGCATTTATTCGTTGCCTTCGCACCTCGCTATTGACTTCTGACTGCCTAGCATTGGTTTGATTGTTTGTATCTGGCGGTGGTGGTAATGCGGCCAGACTTTGTGGTTGCTGATAATTTTGAAACTGTAAATGGTGCGAAGACTTAGTGGGGTAGCTGACCACGTGATTCACCGAGTTCGAAGGGTAGAATGGGCGATTGTTGTTATGAGACCAATCTTCTCGGAGATTGCTCATGTGCCGAATGGCTTTCTTTGCTTCTCTATTGGTTAGCCAAGTTCGCTTGTATGCCTGAAAATCACGGCACTGTTTGGTTGTGTGTCCTTTACCTTCGCCATGCAATTCGCACGTAACGTTGCGGGAACTCGACTTTTGGTCACCCTCTCGATTTCTCTCTTCGTGATCTTTGTCACTGTTGCTTCGCCTTTTTCCTTTTTCATCCTCTCTAGTTCTTTTTTCGTCTCCTCTTTCTTCTCTATTTTCTAGATTGTGTACTCTTCGGCTGCTATGATCTCTGTTGTTTTCTTTGTTTTCGTCATGCCTTCGGCTTCGGCTTGAATCTCTGTCTTCTTTGGCTTTCTTCTCATCTCTGAGCTGCTGAGTTTGCTTCTTTTCGTCATCCTTCTTTCTTCTGAACTCGTCATCAGATCTTGCGTACTTCTCGAAGACATCGAGGAGTCCGAAGATTGTGGTGGGTTTTTTCCTTGCCAGTGAGGAGTGAAAAGGTCCAGCCCTCAATCCCTCCATTAGTGCATCGATTACTGTGGAGGCCGCTACTCCTCTGGCCTTCGACTTAAGTTCCATGAACCTCTGCATGTATTCTCTGAGGCCTTCGTCACTTTTTTGCTTGCAGGAGAATAGCTTTCCCTGATGAACTTCTTCAGCTTGGAAACCCTGGAAGTTGTTTATGAATTCTTTCCTCAATTCGGACCATGAATAGATTGATCCTGGTTCTAGAGTGGAGAACCAGGTTTTTGCAGTCCCCTCGATTGCCATAACCAGAGCCTTCGCGTAAGTGGAATTTGTTCCTCCGCCTGATTCGACCGCAGCTTCGAATGACATCAGGAATTCCCTTGGGTCAGATTTTCCTTGATATGCTTTTATCTTTGGCATTTTGAAGTTGACAGGCCATGGCTCATTTTGCAGTTCTTCGCTTAAAGGTGAGTTCTCATTGAACATTGAAGTTGGTTGAGCGTCTCTGCTTGTGCTGCTTACTTCATAAACGATTCTCCCTTCGTTGTTCTTTTGCACTTTTTTTGGTTGACTCTGGCTTAGCTTCTTGAGGTTGTTTATGTCCTGGTTTACCTGGTCTAACCTTTTGTCTATTTCTTCGATATCCCTCTGCGTTTGCCTTATCTTCTGCAGCATGTCTATTTTCAGTTTTTGCCTTTTCTCAACGAAGGCCAGTCATTTTTCCCTCTCAACTCTTTCCTTCTCCAGGATGTGAAGTTGCTCTGCTATGGAATCGGCTTCGTCATCTACTGCCTCATCATCCTCCGGAGGGTTGCTTTCTGCCTGCGAAGCATTTTCATTATTGTTTTGTGTTCTTTTTAGAGCTTCTTGCTGCCTTATAGCTTCTTCCTGTCTTGTTATTTCTTCAGCTCGTGCGATTTCGGCTTGTGCTTCTCGTTCCTTCGCGATTTTGTCTTCTTCTTCCTTAGCTAGTCGCTCTCTTTCTTCGGCTTCCGCACGTTGTGTCTCAATGTCTACTGTCTTTGATGACTTGCCTCTCGCCATCTTGAGTTGTTGATCGTGGTCGTGGGTCCGCCCCGCGGGACGGCGCCAAATGTTGGGGGATCGAAGGTTTTGAGAGACTCGGCGAAGCCCTCCTACGAGTGTTGTAGTGGAAGTCGGCCCTCGCGAAGCCCTCCGAAGGTTCTCGTTCTTGGAGTAGAGCCTCGCGAAACCTCGTCGCTCCTTGGATGGCTTCTTCTGCGCTCAGCGAAGCCCTCCTGAAGTGTTAACGTTCTATGATACTTACGTTGTTTAATACCCGAAGCCCTCAGTCGTCCGCGATGCCGGGCGAAGGGGTAGAAACACGATAAAGAATTATGGACGGAGTAAATGATGTCTCTTTGGCTCGTGGCCCAAAAAACAGATGTCATTACGGGAGCTCTCGCCTCCATATTTATAAGGGGGGAGAGATCAATATTACAGCCATGCCACTGGACAATTCTGTTACGGCTCTAAGTGTTAGGCTTCACTCTGGCTCATATTCTATATCCTTCGCCTGGAGTCAAACACCCTTCGCATGATGCAAAGAGCCTTCGGCGTTATCTCCAACACCAACGCCACAAGATTTTAGGTGTTTTCGGACTGTTTTGTAGTAGCTAACCTTGATGCTGTCACGTAAAAGCTAAATGTATCTTCATTGTGCAGAGACCGAAACGTTATTTCACCTCAAAATGAAACTTTTTTTATCTAAAAATCTTGGCCCTGTGTTCGAGGCCATGAGAATTCAAGAGATTATCGTGTGTGCGTTGAAAGCAGTAAGGAGTCCATGAGGCCCATCTAGTGCTCCAGTCTGCAAGTGGAACATCTAACGGCAAGCTGTCCCATGTAAAGAGTATAATCACAAAAGCAGAAAAGGAGTCCATTAGAACCATCTACGGAATGGTTTGAGCAATCCCATGAACAAGCTTAGAGCAAACAATGACGAGAACGAATCACTAAAGATAAAATCCACTGGGCATAGCAGTGTGAATGACAGACCAATTGCGAATCTTGTGGCACCACGGGAAAAAAGAGTACCATCGACAATTTCTTTATATAACACAGTAATGTTAGCAAGTTTTCACATCAGTACTATCTCAGTATCCACATAAGTTTGGGGTGTGCTTGAATGTCCTCTGGTTCAATATGACAAGGAGAGCACGTTAGCCCAAATTTGCATGACAGAAACAACAGGAGCCGATCACTTATGTACTTTAAGTGATTATAATGAGGTGTCAAGGCCTACCGAAAAACATTCCCTAATCCCTATATACTTGAGCTAGCGTGGAGTGGGGATGCTTGCAGCTTTGGATTGTTAGACAAGCTGTTGCCAAATATGTCGTTACAACCAACCCATTTCCTCTGCTCCCTTGCCTCCCAGTAACCTCCAATATATTGGAAAGTCCCATCATCGCTGTCCCTTTGGAACCATTTTGGTTTCCAGCCACTCTCCTGCATCTTCCTTGCCTGCATAAGGACATGAATCCAGTTAGGCTATATAACCACCAGACAGCTAGTTGTCTACTCCCATAATATGATTCAAGCCATTGTAAAAGTAGCAGATGAAAAGCAGTGTGAACCACAGATCAAATTCATAGATTTCATGAAAACTGTAGGACGATGCAAAAGAATCAGGGGCAGTAGTACAACCATCCGTTGCCTTGTCTCAAGGCGCAGTTTTTCAGCATTGGCCTTCTCATACTCCCCGTTCTCCAGGTGTCTTTGATCTGGTCTGAGCCTTGAATCTGTTGGTGGAAGCTTCTCCTGGGAAAGGGGAAAGCACTGAGCATTAGCCTTTTAAGTTCATAGCTGACACAACTAAAATGATGGTTTATGGTATATTTCATGTCTACCTTGAGCCCTGGCGTCAGCTCATTCAATGTTATTGCAAATGATGACAGGTTATATCGAGTAGGATTGGCTGCAGGCTCGTTTTTCTTCCACAGCAAAGTGGCACCAGCACTATGATGTGAACCATTGGAGTTCACCTTAGAGGCATTATCACTGATGAGGCAGCGAATGCTTTCATCCCATTTCCCCATCAACGTAGCAACCTTGGTCCCATCAGCATCTTTAACAACTCCTTGAACCTTGCATCGAGCTATGCGTATTAGTATGACCTAAATAGACACAGGAGAAAATTGGCTTGTATGGGTAGTTGCTGGTCACTTTTTACCTGGCGGGGATTTCTATCAAGGAAAGACTGCTCTTTAAACGTCAGCTTGCATGAATATTGTCTATTCCCACTTATGTTCATTATGCCATGGTGATGGCAGTAGACTCGACCAATGATGAGGTTATTGATTGATGTTGTAACCTGACAAGGAAAGAATAACACTTAATTGATCAAGCATATTCACAATTTATTGCAGAGCACTGACTGCAATGTGCGCAATCAGGTGGTTGTTTTCCGTAAACAAGATAATCATGGAATCTATAAAGATGTTAAAATTAAACTGATGTGGATCAACATCAATGGAGACTGAGAAAGGATGAAGAAAGAAGCAGGACTAGTTGCTAATAACCAAAATAAGAGTATTTGTATATGCCCGTCACGAGGATGTTATACCTTGCTCCACTGGAAAGTTTCACCATCATCAAACTCTAGACTTAACACACCGGTAGGGTCCAGTTGAATGGATTGTCCCCAGAATTTGCTCTTTAGATTGCTGTCACCCCAGAATTTCCACCCTTTCCCTTCACAATGACATGCCACAACCATAGGATGATGACTGACCTGATGCCAAGAATAATCGAACACATTCACTCAAAAGTGATCGTATATGTTATATGTAAACTGCTAATAATGCTCTGGTGTCTGATTACCACGTCTATGATCACTGCGTTGCATTAAGGAGGCAAATAAAAAATCTGAGATTCTAAGTATAGGATGAATTTAAATGTGTTGTATACCGAACTGACCTTCTCTGAGAAGAAACGGATTCCCTTTTCAGGGAAATCAGCTTCGTAGGTTTCCCCTAACAATGGATTGAAAGGTTTGCAGGGGCGAGAATCCGTTGAAGCATACCCAGAGACAGCAAAAGCAGCAACATAGAGAATTCTCATTAGACTGTCCCCCTGAATGCAGATGAGATGTAACTATCAGATAATTTCACAGAAAATACATAATCACCATTAATCAGCAACGCATGGCACTAATGTCAATCAAATTTATGGAGAACCCCATTAGTAACTACAACAATCCTTCAATTTTATGTGCTATCTTTAAAAATCTAAGTTAAAAAGGCCTCAACAGTGCAAATTTCCTTATTCCAAAGCATTATCCAATGCCGAGCATTTTGTTGTAAGATAAACTTTCCATGGAAGTGACAAGGGCAAGGTAATGACTATCATTTTTTTGCACACTTCAAGTGATTTATCACGACAAAGCTGGAAGGTAAAGAAACAGGCGTACCCTCAAACCACATTCATATGCTCTATCCAATAAATGTGAGTACTCCAAGTCTTCAAAACATTTCTGAAGAGAAGACAAAGGTTCGTTAAAGTAAACAGGAAGACAGACTTTTGTAAGATCCTTTCCAACATTGTCTTTGATCATTGACCAAAGGCTAACACCCTTCTCCTTTTCAACTGGTTCAGGCAATTTTGTGCGCCTTTTCAAAGATGACAATGAATATTCATCATTCTTATCAACAGCTACTGATTTACCAAATTTATAATCTTCATTTCCATTGTTCAAGATTCTCATTCTCAGGTCAGGACTAGCAGCACAATCACTGAAACTTTGCCTTGTATCATAGAAATGGAACTCATCTCCATCTGACAATTCACAGGTCTCTTGTTTGCCAACATCATCAGCAGATTCTGTATTGCTGTATTCTGGTGAAAAATCAAAAGTAGGGCAAGTAAGAAAACTAAGATGTCACATGAAACCAAAAACACAAAAGAAAGGAGTTTTCTTTCGAAAAACAGAAAAGAAAGGAAAATGACTGCAATGAAATGCACCCCATAAAGCTAAAATATGTATGTACTATTTATCGATATTTCCATCCTTCGATATTAGAGGTAATACACTACTCCAAGTGATACCATTGATCATATATGGATGGCTAGAAATTATTCCAATACATTTCAACTTCTATGACGCTCATGAAATTATAGCTTAATGGATAACCATGCCTCGGGTGTTGATAACATTTATATCTTGAGTTATATATTTTTGGTGTGGCATGAAACTATTAACTATACTCGAACGTCCTCAAACATTACAATATAGTCTAGCTTCACTAGTACCCTAGGAAATTATTTTTAGCGATCGGCAGTATACCCAGAATTCTCGTGTTATCGGCACTGTGTAGTAAGAAAATATATATCAGTTCGGCATGTTCTCCAGCGGTTCCTGCACTTCAATTCCCTTTAGGGATCTTATTTCTTTGTTATTACGTGAAATTTTTTATGTTTGATGGAAACAGTTTCTAAGCCATGCGAATTTTCATTGAAAAAGTTATTTCGATGTGGTCTCGTATTTCTGATATTTATGTTTACCTGTGACCTCTGGTAAATTTTATTGGCTGAAAAATAATCACGTTGCCTGCTACAGGGAAATGAATAGAAAATTCAAATTATAGGCTTTATGCGGCAAATTTAAAAGTTAAATAGGAACTCTTACAAAACAAAATCAATCAGGAAAACCATAATTTTCCAAAGAAAAAGGAGAAACAGAAAGGAACATCAAGTACCACTACATTTTCCAGAGCTGGAGCAATCGTTCTTGAACAACTCTGAGTGTGGCTTCTCAGCGATAGATGTATCTACTGAATCAATAACCTAAAAGAACAGGAGATAATTTCTGATCAGCAGAAAACATCACATCAATTAATCAGACTTTGTAGTTTGTACCAAAGTATAAATAAACTTCAAAGTAGACATGGGATTTCTGTGGACAAATTACAGCAGGAGATGGTGTAACTGTGTAATAGGTACTCAAATATAAGACATTGTTGACATAACTGGTTGTCACCTTCTCAACACAAAATCCAAGCCACAAACGATAGGAATCTAATACCCTTTTGGAGATTGGAACAGCTAATGAAATCATTTGGATGTAGAGGTATAAAGGATCGATAGGTTTTATGCCTTAATTTAACAGTAAGAGACCTTAACATGAATGGTGACCGTGCAAGTTACTCAATTAAACAATTCAATTCCAAGGAAACATAATTACCTCAACTTCCCGTGGAAGGCTGCCAATAAAGCTTAAATATTCCTCACAACGTTGCTTCATCTGTGTATGATACTGCGAAAATTCTGAATGAACTATCTGCTCGCAGTCTTTAATAATGGCCTCACCAACACCTTCTGCATGCAAACGACTTCTGAGCTTTTCTGTGGAAAATGACGCATCATTCTGGTCTCCTGATAAATCTCCATTAAAAGAATATTCACTTCTTGCAGTGACAAGCGCTTCAATCCAAGCCGCCCTGTCCTTAGCACAGCCAGTCCTCAGCTGAAGTGTCTTGGTTGGAGTAATGATATAGAACCGTTTATCATCTGATTTACTTTCGCTAAATGATGAGATCTGCAAACAGTCCAAGAGAATGATAAAATCAGCAGCCAGACTGACAACTTTACCAAAATACAAACCATCATCTTTGCAAGCATGGCAATTATTTGGCTGACCCTGCTCTGCATTATGCTATCTACAGGTTTCCAAGCACATTCCGCATTGCGTAATAGACAGGCAGTGATCTAAGTAGTGGATAAACAGGGAATGATCTAACTACCGGGATTGACAGGATACAGATGGGCATAGTTACACTTGCAGTTCATTGAAACAAAATCTTAAACCTCTAACCACTACATTGGCAATGCCAGTTCATCACACTGCTTTCAACCAACTAAAAAGACAAGTGGATATAAATCCAAATGACTGAAGCAGCAGCCAGCAGACGAGGGACCGTCCAGGAGAGGGGAAAAGGATGAGCCTTAAACGCTTTCAGGCCCTTTCAATGGCTACGGACAGAGACATCCGTACCACCTCACATTCCAACAACCCATGGACATGCGATACAGTACAAACCGAGGCGCCAAGCCATTTGAACAAGATCCAGCTTGGAGCCCAGTTGCCCCACTGCTAAACATCTCGCCGGCCCCTCCTCCCCGGGCACGCGACAAGAACGCCACTGTAGCAAGTCGATGCAAAGACTGTTCTTTTGCACCCTCGCGGCTACCAGCTGATTCAGCTGAAGGCTGTAACAAAAGGCCAGCTCCAATCACAACAAGGCATCGCTTTATCCGACATTGCTTGTAACTTTCTGTCATTCCTTTACCACGAGAGTGATGACTGATGATGAGGTGTGTGTTTGCGAGTGGTGGGTGGTCTCTGCCGCAGATCGTGACGACGTACGGCGCGGAGTGACATGGCCCGTGTTGCGAGGGCGACTTTACAGCTGGGGACTAGAGTTGCGGCTGTGCTCGTCTGTTGGACTGTTTCGATCCGATGCGACCCGGAAACCGAGGGGTCGCGGACTCGCGGCGGACCACCTCGTAGGATTTTTGTTTCGGTCGATTAATAATGCTAGAAATTTCTAGTCTTACTAGGGTGATTGCCTGATGAAATGCCTACGGTTTGATGAACGATTTGGTCACTGTTAAGGAGTTTTGGGGGATGAATCGAGGGACTGCAATGCGTGGTTGCTCTAAACAATGCTGCTGAGATCATGGCAGCTGATAGTAGGAAAGAAAAGGAAAAACTGTTGTTGGGGAGAGAATCAGAAGAAGACGAAGCGAAACGAGAGGAAACGAGCTTGGCGGCGTCAGTCACCTTGAGATGCACGAATCCGATGGGCCGCTCCCCGGCGCCGCCAGCACCGCCGCGCGCGACCCCGATCAGCCTGACGGCGGCTGCGGCTGTGGCAGGCGACTCCGGCGGGGGCTCTGCCGCGACGCGGCGGCGGATCTTGGAGTAGGCGAGCACGCCGCCGCGGATCGCGAACCATCGCGGGCGCCAGCCCTTGCCGATGTTGGTCCACTTGTAGAGCACCCCGGCCACGGCCGGCGCGGGCGCCGCCCCCGCCTCGGCCTCGAGCTCCTCCGGCGGGGCGCGGTCCCCGGCGCCGAGCCCCGCGCAGGGCTGCCACTCCCCGGCGAGGCAGCAGAGCGGGTGCAGGTCCCTGGCCCGCATCGCCGGCGCGCCCGTCCCGAGACCGATCTCCCTGCCCCCCCTGGGTAGTAGCTCTCACGCGTCCCCCATTTGGGCTGGGATTACTCTATTCCCCCTCGCCCTCCGCTTGACGCGGCCGGCGGATTCGGTCTGGTTTCGCTTCGGTGGCGAGCCGAGCGGAGGAGACTTCTTCTGACGCGGCGGGCGGGGCTTCCCTTTCCTTTTTATTATGCGCGCAGGCAAGCGCAGCCTTGCGCTCGACGCCTGCCTTCTTCCGCCTTCGCAAACAGTTCGAACGCACCGCCACCGGGCTCGTGGCGACAGCGACGGACGGCGCCGTGCCAAACCGCGCCGGCGCGGCTGGCCCCCACCTGTCGGTGTCATGCGTGCGCGGCGTGTCCGTTCCTGTCCCGTCCCCGTGCGGCCGGTGAGGTGAGGTGCGGGTGGCCGGCAGAGGGCCCCAGGCGTCAGTAGACAGGCACGGTTCCGTGGCGTGCGTGGCTGGGTCTGGCCCTGGCTGGCTGCCTGGCTGGGTTTGGTCCGTGTCAGTGGCACGGCGTGCGCCCGCCCCTTCGGTAGGTGAGTTTAATTTCGGGGCAGTGCGGCGCAGCTGTGCACGGCCTCTGGCTGGCGGGCTGCTGGTGGCACGCTGTCGAGCGGGGCCTACCTGACAGTTGGCGCCCATTATTATTCCACCAGGAATCCCGTTTTATGCGTGATGCTTCCGAAGCGAATACAAGCGACATATGCTTCCTCTGAAACGGACGGTACTATGGCGGGTGCAGCGTCCTCCGTTCGTTCCATCGGCTAACCCAATGAGAGCGCGGTTGAAAAGCCGCATCGGCATCGCCATCACGGCGCACGTCGCAGCCAGCCACCATCGAACGCGCGAATCCAGCACGCGAAGCCGCACCACGCGTCGATCACCAGAAAAAACGTCACCGAGCGGGCGGTTCGCTGCGCGCCACGACGCCGGTCAAGGGAAACGTGCTCGCCAGCCAGCACCACCAGCCGCGCGCGGCGTCCAGAGCAGCCTCCCGACGGACGACGTGACGTCGGTGGATGGAGTGCAGACGACGAGAGATTGGCATTCGGTCGCGTGCACGACGGACGCTTCCCGTCGGTTCGTGCCTCGCTTTAGGACGGCAGCGGGTACCCTCGCGCATGTGACGCGAGCGGTGCCGTCGCCGCTTTGTCGCGCCTGCACGTTTCGTTGGTGCCAAGCTCCTTGACAGGATCGAAGCATTACCATGTGGATAATTAGGCACGAGGTCCGGTCAGCTTGACCTCCATCAGTGCCTAATCATTGGGCTTTCCGTCTCTTGCATAGGCTTTGCCAATCAAACTCTTCTCTTTCTCTCTATTTCTCATTCTAAAAAAAAAGAACTCTTCTCTTTCTCTCTCTATATATTGTTTTGAGAGAGGGGGGTTTTTGCTCAAACCATATTTATCACTATGACTCTTTAGAGGGCTTCACTGGAAATCTAGGCCTCGTGTCCGGCCGAGCTCGGCCTTCTGGGCATGGAGAGCAAATTCTAGACCTCCAATTGAAGTTGGTTCATTCTTGCAAAATCGTCCCAGAAATGGCAAGAGATGGGTTCCAAAAAAGGAGAGAGAGAGAGAGAGAGATGCATAGAATGGCCTTAATTAGATCAACACTGCACAAAAAATCGATGTTCTAGGTGCAGACCATACAGCATTACGTTGACAAGATATATCTGTGATAGCAATAGAGATAAATGGGATAAATTCTTAGTATTTCTAGATGGTCCCAATTTAACAAAGAGCAAAGATGTGCTAAAATAGGGAGTTAAGAAGAGTTTACACTCAACTAGGAAAGATATAAATGCCTGAAAGATGGGGTCATAACAAGGTCGACACAAATTATGGAATTTTGGGGAATATAAATTCCATATCTGATCAAAATCTTCCAATGCGTTATTTGTAATAGGAAAATAAAGAATAGATCCCATTGATCAAGAGATATTGCAAAGGACAATAAAATTGTAGTTTTGCAACGCAGAAGAAACAATTTTTTATTTGTTTTTTTCATGTCCTTCATGGTTGGGCAATTTGCACGCATGTGTGTGTGTGTGTGTGTGTGTGTGTGTGTGTGTGTGTGTGTGTGTGTGTGTGTGTGTGTGTGTGATATCATGCCTAATCATTAGGCTCTCCGCCTCTTGCATAGGCTTTGCCAATCAAACTCTTCTCTTTCTCTCTATTTCTCATTCTATAAAAAAAAGTAACTCTTCTCTTTCTCTCTCTATATATTTTTTTAGAGAGAGAGGGAGAGAGGTTTATGCTCAAACCATATTTATCATTGTGACTCTTTGGAAGGTTTTGCTGGAAATCTGGGCCTCGTGTCCGGCCGAGCTCGGCCTTCTGGACATGGAGAGCAGATTTTAGACTTCCAATTGAAGATGGTTCGTTCTTGCAAAATCATCACAAAAAACCATCCCAGAAATGGCATGGGATGGGTTCTCAAAAGAAAAAGAGAGAGATGCATGGAATGGCCTTAATTAGATCAACACTGCACAAAAAACGATGTTCCAGGTGTCAGACCATACAACATTAGGTTGACAAGATATTTATAGATGGTTTCAATTTAACAAAGAGCAAAGATGTGCTAAAATAGGGAGTTAAGAAGGGTTTACACTCAACTAGGAAGGATATAAATGCCTAAAAGATGGGGTCATAACAAGGTCGACACAAATTATGGAATTTTGGAGAATATAAATTCCATATCTGATCAAAATCTTCCAATGCGTTATTTGTAATAGGAAAATAAAGAATAGATCCCATTGATCAAGAGATATTGCAAAGGACAATAAAATTGTAGTTTTGCAATGCAGAAAAAAAATTTATTATTTGTTTTTTTCATGTCCTTCATGGTTGGGCAATTTGCACGCATATGTGTGTGTGATATCATGCCTATTAGATTTATAATTTTTGGTTATTGAGGATGAAATAGTTAAGGATAAGATATGAAGATGATGAGCATATGTATTATTATGTTTGATATGGAATTTGTGCAACAACAAGACATTTAAAGAAAATGATTCGTATTGATCAGGTTATACTATCTATTATGGGTTATCTGACATAGTAGCGCTTGGTCTTGGTGGAATGTGTGAAACAGATAAAAGAATTTTTGATACAATATAAGCAAGATCATCTAAAATTACATTGAATCAATGAATACAACAGGATGGTTAATGGATGGATTGGCAAGTTGATTGGAGGAAAGATTGCTTTCATTGTTGCTTTGCAAGCACATATTTGTACAAGATAGATCATAAATTCAATCCATATATGTGACATGTTAGGTATTGCAAGGGACTCTTTGTTAAAGTACATAAAGCGGAGAACATCAATACATTTGGTCTGATGCATCATTAAAGTTATTTGCGGCGTTCTAATAACACAAGTGGCAAGAAACATGCCCAAACATACACATGTTGTGACTATATCAAACGCAAAGAATTTGAGTAATAAATAATAAAAAACAACTATTCTATCTTAATAGGAATATGTATTATTGCTCCTTTTATCTATCCGGGCCTCGCTTGAAATTTGCGTCTCGTGGCCGGCTTTTCTTGGGCCGGTGTGGCTTTCGCGCGACAAGTATAATTCAAGAACTTCAGCCCATTAGAGTTTGGCCTTCTAGGCTTGGAGAGCAGATTATTAGACCTCGAACGAAACGATGAAGCTGGGCATCTCGGCCCCGCACACAAATTAAACCGGCCCTTAGCAGCGAATGGAGCCCGGCCACCAGTTCTTTGTTGCAAAGTCATCCCGCGGAGCTAGTTGCTGCCACGCCTCTGAAGCAGGGTCTCACGAAAATGCCTTGTTTTTTGTTTTTGCTCTAAAAAGAAATGCCTTTGTCAGATGAGGTTTACTTGCTTCTTCTGCTGCTGTTCTTGATCTTTTCCATGACCTGGTGGGCTACTACGATTCAAGAAACAGTATTCCAAATGTGAGCATCGGCGCCGCGTGCCTATCGTCGTAGTATCCCGTCGTCGACGGGCTCCACATTCTAACAAAATGAAAATGCTGCCATTGTTTCGAAACACCGGCGCGTCCGCGCGCTCAGGACGCGTGCTTTTCTCGGATCGAACTAACCAAGCCGAGGACGAGCGCTGCTAAGCACCGGTGTCAACAATCGTGCAAGCACATTGCCAGGCAACTTTACGTGCGCCGGCTGGGCCAACGAGAAAAACACACACCCAAAAAGTCTGCACGAACTCCGAGGAAACGCGCCACCCACCAGGGTTCGTGCGCGTGCCGGCGGTGGAGAGCTCACCTGTCCCCTACCCCGGCCGGCCGCTCGGTCCGTCCTCGGAGATCCTCTCGCCGTCCCCGCTCAAAGCCGGACCCGTATCCATCCATGGCTCCACATCCCTGAGACCCTGACGCCTCCGCACCAACAACCACCGCGCTGGTAAAGACAATGGCATCCACGAAGCCCGCAAAGCCCTCCGTCTCTTTACCAGCAACGGTGGCAGCCACCACAGCCAGTGTGTACTATACTCCGGCTGCTGCTGTTCGTAGTCGCTTCCAAACTCTCATGCACTCCCTCTCACCGTTCGTGGCGCTGCTTTTGTTGCCACCTCGCTCTCCATCAATCTCTCTCTTCCCTTTTTTTGAATATTCCCATCCCATCTGCTGCCCTCTAGCCTTTGTTGGGGCTGCCCTGCCAGAAAAATGCAAAAGCCGGCGCCTTTCTCGTTGGCCTTTTGCGACCTGGTCTGCCTCTGCCGCGCGCCGTTGTACGACGCCACCACTTCGCCACTGCACTGCACTGCTAGTGGCCGCCGCGGAGATGGAGTTGTGCCAGCTTTCGCATTCGTTTCACTTCACCGGCCATACCCAACCAACAGCGAAAGAAAGAAAGAAAGAAAGCGAGCACTTCCCGTTTACCAACGACGGGGCGATGGATGCGTCTTGTCCATTCTCTTTTAGCCTTTTACATAAACTTTGACATCGATGCGAGTGACTTGTTAACCTCTGCAAATCGCAACGTCTTTCTCTAACCAAGTGTGCATTATATATAGGGAAATGCTAGTAATGTGTAAGCATGTTGCAACTGAAACGCGGCAAGTTGAAGATAATGCGCGCGGCAGCAGCAAGTGAAAGACCCTGTTGTTTTGTTCAGAACAGAGGCAGGCACTGCTCGCTGAAGGCTGAAACAGAACAGGCATCCAACTACCGAGGACTCGGACGTAAGACGCCTGTACTCTACAGGAGCTGGGAAAGGATCAAACAGTGTATACAAATGTTGCCAACTACTGCCGCTACTACAGCTAGCTAGTATACATAAATCTCTTGGGTGCCACGCAAAAGCAAAGACAAAGCTAGAGACCGTGTAGCTTGTGAAGAAGCGTAGAAGAGCAATGGCTGGCATCGGTCTGTGGTCGAGTTGGTTGTTGGGTGCAACTGCAGCATCCTGATCTAACACTTCCCTGCATTCTTCCCAAGTCCCAACTAACACTTGATCGTCCAGATTAAGAACTCGGATTCGGTGGCCCGCGCACTAATCTGGCTTGCACATCAGACAATCTCTATATCTGGCAAGAAGGTATCTTTCTTTGCAGGGACGAGGCTCTGGAAGCCTGTAGCACCACAACTAAATTAACGTGTGATACTGCCTGCTCCTTATTTTCAGTCAGTACTAATCGACGTGCTCTCTGACCATAAATAAAACGTTGTGATAAATCTGAACTCCGAAGTGATCACGTTAGGTTGGGAGTGTGCCGCGAGTTGGACCGTCTCTTTCGGAGCTTTGAGTGCATCGGGCATGTACGGCAATGGCGGAAAGCATCAGCATCAGCTAGCAACGATCGAGACTTGGAGAGGTGGTTCCGGTAATTTCAAATGGTGCGTTGCAGCCTTGACGCTGCAAATGATTCGTCGAGATCTCTGGGGAAGCGATGGGAGACGGCGGATGTAGATTTGGGAATGATCGGTTCCCTCGGCCGGCAGCTCGTCGGAGGCCATCATCACATGGTCAGATTTCACGGCTCTGACAAGAGTTAGCTGCTCGGTGATGTGCAGTCGTAGATTGCGACACCTCTTCTTCCTTCCGCCAATGATGGCTCGCCGGCCGGCAGGTCGAGGAGGCATGGCGAAAAAAATTCTCAAAGGCCGTGAAAGCGGCATGCATGCATGCATGCTTAACCGCTCGGCCCCGGTTGGTCTAGTAGAAAATTGACATTGGGAAGTTGATCAACTGTATAATCATTCAGGCTTCACCGTGCACGCTTCAGTTCGACATGATCAGCTCAGGTTATGGCTTAATTAAGTCAGCACGTTGGGAAACGTAAGCAAGATCTCGCAGAACAATTCTTTAAGCCAGTGCGATTCTGAACCAGTTAGGTAATGTGGTCGCGTATTTCTCGCGGAGAAAAGAAAAGGTGGAAGCGTGTGCATGCAAGCTAAAACCGCTCGGCCCCGGCCGGTCTAGTAGAAAATTACTGACACTGTGAAGTTGATCAACTGTTTAATCATTCATCAGCAGGCTTGTACCTTGCACGTTTCGATCAGGTTCAGCATGATCAGCTTCAGGCTTAAGCTACCACGTTGGGAAACACGTAAGCTAGATCTTGCATCACAATTCTTTAAGCCAGTGAGATTCTGATTTCTGAACCGGTTAGGTAATGTGGAAATTAAAGCTTATTTTGCCTGATGAGGGAAATTAAAATGCAGAAGCGTATGTGTGTGTGTCGGCTCCAATGCGGTATAGTACAGGGCAGGGTGTCTCGCACTTGCGTTAGGCTGTCGTCGGTTCAGAGATTCCGGGCTTTTGTCTCTTCTTGTGTGCAAAGGGAAGACGAAGCAACCAGAATTTTTTGTGAACACGTTACACATGCATGGAAGCTCCGTTTCGTCAACTCTGTAAGCGAAATTATTCTCATCACATCAGGATGGCATTACCTCTGTGCTGGACTGCTGGTCAATATAAAAAACGAGTTCTAGACGGATCCCGATCTGGGTGAACTAATATCCTACTGATCGAATCGAATCGCATTAACAAAATACAGTGAGATTATACAGGTACTCGACAAGTTGGTCAGATGTTGTCTCCGATCCGCGTATGTACATGCATCGTGTGAAAAGCACAATGTTCCGAGAACCACCAAATCGACGGTTCGGATCGATTATTTTAGCTGGTCAGATCATCAGCGCCGAAACGTGGTAACCGTCGAATCATTCTCGTGCCCCGTTGCTGCTGCTGAGGCTACTCCCAATGAGAGTTTTATTTTCAATAAATGAAGTGTCACATAGGCATTTTTAATGACATGGCAATAAAATTATGAAGAGAGAGAGAAAGAGTTTCATCTAGGTGAAATCATGTCTATACTGTTTCCAACACAGTTTGTCTCTTGCATGTGCTTCTTGGAAACAGTGAGAATGAAACTATGCATTGTATGAGCTATTTCAATTATCAAATAATTGTCTTCTTGCTTGTGTGGCACAATTGAAAATAGCAAAATGAAACCAGCTATTGGGACTAGCCTGACATTCCGCGAGCCATGCCTAAAATATGCATGCTTCTCTCGCCTGGCATCCTGTAATAATAAGCAGGAAATGGTATGCTGCCAGTATTTGGGGACAGTAAGAGCATTTTCAGCAAAGATTCTATTTGAGCTCTTACTCTATTATTTAGGGTTTTGAGCTAAAATATCATCTCCAGCAGGGACCCTACTTGGGCTCTCATTTTGCATGCCCCCTCAAATTCCACATCCAAACTCTCATTCCTAGGGTTCTCTAATCCTCCCTCTCATTTATGGGTCCCACTATTTTTTTTCACAAAATAAGGTCTTGGGCTACTTTATTGCTGGAGTTGAAACAAGATTTTGAGCCCTCATTTTTGCATGTTGGCTTGAAAAACAAAAATAGAGGCTTTATTTTGAGATCCATTGCTGAAACTGACGAGCCTCCATAAATTGGTGATTGAACTCCGGTACTGTTTGAATTCAAACTGTTCCGTTTCCGGATGAGTGCCTGCCTATCTACTCGTTCCCTCTCTTCCGTTTTCAATTAGCATCTGCAAGGAACAAAGATCCTGTTCGTTTCTTTTAGCGCTAAATTTTAGAGGCTTCTAAATAAAGAGAATTTAGTACTAAATAAAGTTTAATGACAAAACCTTTTTACAGATGGATACATCTTTACGAGACGAATCTAACGAGCCTAAGTAAGCTATGTTTTGCTACAGTCATGCTACAGTAATGCTACAGTAACTATCGTCTAATCACGGATTGCTTACCCTCATTAGATTCGTCTCGCGAATTAGACCAGAGGTTCTGCAGTTAGTTTTGTAATTAAACTTTATTTAATACTCTTAAATAATAAGATTATTTTTTAGACCCCTTTAAATTTTAAACCCCCGTAAAACGAACACCCCAAAAAAGGGAGTCCACTAGCAACCGAAATGACCAAAAGATGCGTCACTTTTGTGGATATCTAGAAATCAGAGACGCGCTAGAAATGGATCACCGCGTGCCACAGGAACTGCACTAACTGTACGCGACAATTACAGAAAAAGAAGGCGTCCAGAGACCGCTGATCAAACACTGATCCAGTGTCACTCATAAAGGGAGGTGAAAGGAGGAAAGAAAGGTTAAAAAAGAGACCCAAAAAAAAACCAGCGTCAAAAGTGGTGGGGAATTCCTCAAGGCAGAACGGAGGCAGACAGAGATAGGGAGGCATCCAAATCCAAATGATCATTCCCACGCTTGATCTGAACATGTCCACTCAGTTGGGCCCAAATCTCCCGTTCCCCATTCCCCACAAATCATGAGGCCAAATGGAACCAAATTTCGGGAAAAGATAAACCAAACACAAACCAAATCTCAAATCCAGCACAAAGCTGCTGTAGCAATGCTGCTACACACCACTATTGCTTCCAGATGCTGTCACTGACAGTTTGGGCCCACGGGTTCTGTCCCCACCGGTCAAGCAGGTGAGGAAGACCAGTCAGTGAGAACGCAAGTAGTGTCGCGTAATAATGTCAGTGACACGGCGGCCCACGGGCAGGCGGGGTGAATAAATCCGCAGCCATAATAACACCCGGAGACCAGCCAGCCGTCCGCGGCCACCACCACCCACCGAGCCAACTGCACAGCAAGCTGTGTGAGGAGGGTTGCCTTGCCGCCGCGCAAGCTGTTCTCTCCCGGCGACAATGGCGACGGCGTGGGTGCGCTCGCTCAGTTGCAGGTCCTCCTACGCCGTCACCGACGTCGCGGTCGCGCCGTCCCCGGTCAAGAAGCCGCCGTCGCCGCCGTTCCCGGTGTCGTGCGCGGCCGCCGCGGCCGCGGACGTGATGGACGCCGTGGCGGTGGCGCAGCAGGCGAGGAAGAAGAAGACGAAGAGTCTGGGCAGCAGAGAGAGGGAGCGTTTGCGGAGGGAGGCGCGGGAGCGGCACCACGAGCCGCGGCCCCGGCCCAAGAAGAAGCCGAAGGCGATGGCTTCCGCGGCGGCGGCGCTGTTCATGCCGTCGCCGGCGCCGGCGCACGCGAGCCACTCGGCGGCGTTCCTCACGATGGCGGAGCTCCCCGAGGGCCACTCGTCGCGGCGCGTGGTCGAGCTCATCTTCACGTCCGGGTGGGGCGCCACCGCGGAGCCTCCCGCAGTGGAGGCGCTGTTCCGCGTGCACAGCGCGTCGCGCGCGGTGGCGCGGTTCGAGGAGGCGCGGGCGGCGGCCCGCGCGCACGGCGCCGCCGCGCGGTGCGGCGCCGACGGCAACGAGATGATGCGGTTCCAGTGCCGCGCGTCCGCCGACGCCGGCGGCGTGTTCGGCGCCGGCGTCGCCACCTGCCGCCTCGGCGCGTCCGTCTCCGCGGTGCGCACGTTCGCCTGCAGCGGCGCCGCCCACGCCAGCGCCGGCGGCGGCGGCGGTGGCGCGGCCGCCTCCGGCCGCCGGGCGATGCTGGTGTGCCGCGTCATCGCCGGCCGCGTCCGCCCCGCGGACAGCAACCCCGCGGCGTGCCACGGCCACGCCTCCGCCGTCGACGACTACGACTCCGTGGACATGGGCAACGGCGAGCTCGTGGTGCTCGACAGCCGCGCTGTGCTCCCCTGCTTCCTCATCATCTACAAGGTCTAGACGATCCTGGACAGCAGCAGCATTAACCAACCAAACAACCCCCAGTGACTGTTAACCCCTGGTTAATCACCGTGCTAATCGCTAGTAGTAGGCTTCTCTTCTCCTCATCTTTTTTGGGCCTCCTCTTTACTCTGCTTTCCGGAGTGTCAGGTGTGGTAGCAACAGAAATGGAGCCTGTGTGTAAAAATCAGTACAAAAACCGCTGCTTTTTTGGCTTTGAATCTTCAAATGGTATAGAAACATTTCGCTTTCTCCCTCAGTTCAAACACCTCTCATCTCCCCGCACACTGATGCGCCGCACGCACGCAATGTACCTTCGCCTTCTTTGCCTCTGCTCTCTGGCTCTCTCTGCAGACACCAGAGACATCAGAAGACCGAGCTCTCGCGAATCTCGGCCGTCCGTGTCTCCCCGTACACGGTCCGGATCGCTCCGACGGCTTCCGGTGACAGCGAGATTTACGGCTTCTTCTTTAACCTTTACCCCTTTCCAGCGCAGCGATTTGTCGCACCAGGTTTAAAGCGTTTTTGGCGCCGCGCCCCGTGTTTCGTGTTTTCTTCCTCCTCTAAGCCGTTGTTGCCATTTGTTTCGTTGCGTGCTTCTTCCATGGTTGCACTGTGCAGCTTGATCAGAAGCAGCGGGAAGAGGTTTCCGTGACAACGGCTACATCTTCAGAAGCCAGGGACAGGGGGCTCGTGTCCTGGAGCGGTTTGGTTCGCAGCAAAAGTGTGCGTGTTGGATGCTAGCTTCTTGGACCCTTGCCGTTTGTGTTGTATTGCTAGCTTGCTCCCGTGCTTTGGCTTGCTTGCTCTCGTCCTGCACTGTCCTTTGCTAGGACTAGGTGGTTGCCTTTTCTTTTCTTTTCTTTCTTCAGATAGACATGGCAGGACCTTGCTCTAGTTCAGGTTCAGCATGTGTTCACTTTTGCTGCACACTAAGCAGGACATTGCTGCTGCATTTTATTTTTTGAGAAAGAACTGGTGCTTGTTTTCAGCGAACGCCTAGGCGTTTTCATTGAATTGATTGTTTTGTTTGGTAGCAACTGCAAAGGAGCTGAGATGTTAATATGTGAAGTTAATGCGAGTTAGAACTAGGTGCCATTTTCTGTTAGACTTTAGACGAAGCAGTGAGCAAACTCTTTGTTTGCATGGGTTTAAAGGCTCTTGCAGAACGACAACGCATGCTACAGTATATTTGCCTGTTCGGTTTGAATGTTTGATGACCAGACAATGCTTCAAACAGTATGTGACATCGATGATCAATCTGAAGCCGTCTCGTTGGATGCTATAAATATCAAAAAAATGGACAGGTAAGGGCCTCATATGGACATGCTAATTCAGGTTGAGCCAATGTGCTGAAAATTGGACGGAGCATCTGATCATCTAGGCGTTGACATGCCAATATTTGTCTTGCCTTTCATGTGCTTCGTTTGGGCACGCACCGAACATTTCCTGTATCCCCATGTGCACAGATCATATACCTGCATAGTACATCGCTGCAGATTCGAGTTATCTGAAGTATTTGGATTGTATCGCATGGCATATGTGCACGGTGCATGTCCAGGAAAGCAAAAGGATCTGACATTTCGATCAGAAGTTGACAGCTTTGATCAGCATTCGGTGCTTTTAGCACTAAATTTTAGATGACTTTAAATAAAAAAAACCTAGTACTAAATAAAATTTAATGACAAAACATTTTTACAGATAGGTACATCTTTACGAGACGAATCTAATGAACGTAATTAATCTATGTTTTGCTACAGTCATGCTACAGTAAACATCATCTACTCATAGCTTAATTACCCTTATTAGATTCGTCTCGCGAATTAGACCAGGGTTCTGTAGTTAGTTTTGTAATTAAATTTTATTTAATATAGTTTATCTAGAGTTTAGACCTCTCTAAAATTTAGACCCCGTGCGCCGAACACGGCTAGATGTGGTCTATCTTCATCATTGTTCGATCACGCCGAAATCTGCAATCCCTGCTTAATCCCGCGGGATGAGCTGCTGGTCTATCTTCGTCATTGTTCGATCACGACCCCTCAGCAATCGGCTTTGTAGCTTTGTTACTGGTTCTCTCTGAAAACATATTCGGTTAGATTAGACACATTGGTGCCGCTCTCACGTGGCGGCCCCACCCAGATGTCGAGTAAGATTTCACTGGCTGCAGGTTGGACCTCTGCTCATGGAGGCCAAGCTATTGGCATGTTACCATGTCTCTTGTGAAGGCACCTAATCAGACGAGGGGAGTGAGACTGTGATAGCGCACTGGACCACTGTCTGTTATTGTAAGCATGAATCATTGGGCGGACATCGCATCAGTGTTGCCGTAGTGACAGTGTGACATTTCTTCTGTTCTCCCCTAAAATTCTTGGCATGACACCGATAACCTGCATTTCTGTCACATTCTCAACATAACTCATCGATGAGAGTGGGCTGAAACCCCCTGGTCTGAATTTGCAGCGTTTTCCGAGCAAGAGCTCTTTGGAAATAGGAAGTGGTCGTCTCGTGCACTCATCACAATTCAGCATCCAGTCATTCTGGAATTCATCCAAGCAACTGAGCAACGAGCTATCGACGCTACTCACATTTACTCCCACTATCTGATTCTTCTGCGCCGGGCCACCGGCTACCCGACTGGGAACAACACAACATGCAGGGCAGATCGCAGTGCATGACTGCATGTGCATCTTATCATTTCAGCGGCTCCGTTTATACTTCCGGATGATAAAACCAACGCTGTGAAGATCAACGTCCATGCAAGTGCAACCTATCATTTCAGCTGCTCCATTATGGTTCCAGACGATACAAATGCTCTTAACTGAATAACTGTCAGTACTTAGTACGATAGATTTGACCACCCTTCAAAGATTCAGATGAAGTCGTACTACTAGTACACTTGTGAATGGTTTTGTTACTTAGTGCACATTCTCATCTGGTCAAACAGAAACACCGAACAGGTCTCACAAGAAAAAAAAAACTGAACATAGCAACAGGTTATTCCTGTTCCATAACCCCTCTCTCTGGACCTGGCCCCAAACTAGTTATTCCTCCTCTGATCTCATCATCCTTCAACTGTTCGTGGCACAGGCTGCAGTGTTGAACAGCCGTGCACCTGCATAGGTGTAACTTGCCTGCGTTTCAGCACGCAGCTCTCTGAATGATAAGCACTCATAAAATCTATGTTGGTCTTGTCAAGCTCCCTTGACTACTAGCTCACGTTTAGAAGTCCTGCAATAGAGCTCATAAAATCTATGGTCTTGTCAAGCTCCCTTGACTACTAGCTCACGTTTAGAAGTCCTGCAATAGAGTATATCCTTTGGCAGTAGAGTATAGAAGTCCTGCAATGATGCTGGGTGTGCGAGCACTTGACTTTGGGGGTGTTCGTTTCATGGGGTCTAAAATTTAGAGGGGTCTAAAAAAAGAATCTTATCATTTAAGAGTATTAAATAAAGTTTAATTACAAAACTAACTGCAGAACCCCTGGTCTAATTCGCGAGACGAATCTAATGAGGGTAAGCAATCCGTGGTTAGACGATGGTTACTGTAGCATTACTGTAGCATGACTGTAGCAAAAAGTTTTGGAGAGGAAAATGGGGTTAGCCTTCTTACTTAGGCTCGTTAGATTCGTCTCGTAAAGATGTATCCATCTGTAAAAAAATTTTATCATTAAACTTTATTTAGTACTAGATTCTTTTTATTTAAAGGCCTCTAAAATTTAGCGTTAAAAGAAACGAACAGCGCCTTTGCCACCGGCCATGTCTTCTCTTTATTGCAGAGATGGCCGATGCAAGGGTCATGAAAGTGTACTCAGTACTCTATACCTACAAATACATCATGGCTCATGGTAAAATCTCAAATCTGGAGGTAGTATATGCGGAGAGTTTCATGCTCCAACGTGGAACGAGTTCAGTCACTTCACTTGGAGATGTACATACTGCACACTACAACATGGCACTATCGCAGCAGTAGTCTCGTGAGCTCTCTTTACTTGTCTCGCATAATGCACACTGTAGCTCGCCATGACTGACTGACTGACTGACTGACTGAAGAGTTCATGGCGTTAAATAACTGGACACCATAAATTACCCGATACATTTCAGTACATGCATTATTTTGGAGCTGAGGTAGCCATCGATCTGATGTCTCGTGGCACCGGGTGTTATGATCCTCTCGGTACTTCCACATGCCTCTTGCTCATCAATGGCTAACGTCTTAAGATCAGGCGACCTGGATAAAATATTAAGACCTTTTTTTCTGTAGAAATTTTGCATGATATGCTAATGCTTTGCAAAGGACAGCAAACTGGGACCATTAGGACCGCCTCATGGCTGTAAGTTGTACTAACAGACATAATTTCTTTGATTCACAGAGGCAGGGCAGTGTTCCAAAATCACCGGTTGAGAAGTGAGGACTGTTCTAGAGATGCAGTAAACCAAGAAGCACAAATTATTTGACCAAGGTACTATATTTTGTCCCGTGCAAGGATAACAAACTAAAATACCCTCGGATACAATCATTTGACCTTCCCTAACTCTCTGATCTAAGGTTACAAATGGCTAGCTTTTGAGACTATGCCTTCATTGCGGGACTGAAATATTAAAGCTAAATAGCTCCAATCTAAAAGCATGATCACTTCACAGAAATGGAAAAGGAAAGGGAAGAAAATAATATATCCTCAGCTGAATGGCCAATAACAACCTTGAGTTTGAAACTAGGATCAGTACACATGAATATTCACATGGTTAGAATGAGTTGTCGAGTTGTGAATTATCTGCCTTGTAGCAGCCTGTCATGGAATGGAGATGCGCTTGGTCAGTTCCTGGTAGCGGTGCCACGCTTGCGCGGCCTTGATCGAGATGAAGATGCACCTTGACCCCTGCGGGCTTTCCTAGATCGGGTCTTCTTTGGCTCATAACCTATTGCGTGCAAGTCATCGCATATATCTTGCCTTGCTAGAGACACAAGTCCAGGTATTATCTCCCTCTGAAAATTCCTCATCCCTCTTCCTCTCTTTAGCTTGATCCCGCATGCAGGTGCATCCTTGTCGGGTGGTATCACAGGGATGGATTGCCCGTCATCTCTGACCTCCTCTAGATTCAACACACCTTTCTCAAAAGAGTCCAATGAACACTGAGGCTCATTGTTTCCATCCTGAACTGATATTTGACTATTTCTTTCTGGGGTATTTGCAGTGCATGCAGAATTATGACTAAAAATGGAAAGAAGCGTTTCAGCAGCAGTAGCAACCACTATGTCATCACTTTCTGCCCCAGCTCCAAGCATGCTAATATCCATTTGAGAATTTGATGGGCCATCATGGGATACTCCAGCTTTCAGACAGACATGATTATCGACTAGAATAGTTCCGGGAATCAAAACTTTCGACTTATTGATACCATGAGTTGCTGAGACTGGGTGAAGCATAAAACTACTGAAGTTTTCTGATGGCATGTCAGTGCTTTCAAGAGGAACATTTAGGTCAATAAGGCCTTCCCGTTGAACTAAGGATGCGGTTGCCACATTCTTTGAACTGCACGCAGCAGAGTTAGGCACCATCACCGTGATGGAGGATTCTTCCAGTGATCCAGCACTAGAGCCAACTTTCTTTTGCAAAACTTGTGATGACTTTTTTGAAAACACTCCAGGACATGGTGAACAAGTGGGATATATTTCTTTAGACGACGTATCGAAAACATGAAGGCTTTCGTCTTGAGGTTCATTCAGGTCAAAAAGTGAGTGTCTTGATTCAGTATTACTCTGTTTAATGGGGGACTGGCAGCCGGGAGTTCCACTAGACCCAACTGAACCTGGAAAATACATAAGGCTAGAATAGTCAATAAAGTACTATACATCAGGGTATCGTCTTGGGTTATCAGTCAGATTGCAATAAACAAAGCCCGGTACAATAAACTGTAAGGAGCATAAAAGAAAGAAAATATTTCTAATTACTTCATTTTGTTTGTAGTCACGAAAAGTTCATAATGGCTAGTATCAGCTAATGATGCTACAACAAGAGCCTCAGAAACCGTAAGGCTTGGAGCTCACATAAACAACAAACCTCGAAGTTTAGAATTTTCAAATATAGAGCAATCGCATCCCGATATATAACAGAGCAACAAATATTTATATCCTGGTTCTTTATTGTCTCTAAACTAAATTTCATATCATTTTAGGACTACACATGAAATGGAAGACAACTTCCCCAGAAAAGGCACGAGTTTTTAACTGCAACCATAGACGTAACTGACAAGATGCACAACACTGGGGAACATTTCACAGAGCCACTCAAATGACAATAGTTCTGTTCAAAATTGCATTCTTGCCCAGAATTAGCCATTGAAATATGAATATTTTGATATAAAAAAAAACTAACATAATTATGCACTGGTAATGAAAAACCAAATTGACAGTGGCGATCTCTTTGCCACATTGAGTGGAAAACCAAATGCACAACACTGGTTATCTAGTACAACACTGGGGAACATTTCACTAAACCAATTATACAATGGGAAAGCATTTCACAAAAACACTAGGCAAGTATCAATATGGAATAATTATGTTTTGTGAAATAACTATGCACAAAACCAATTATACACTGGGAACATGAAAACTAATATAGTTATGCACTGGTAATGGAAAACCAAACTAATATAATTGAATACTAAATATTTTTTCATCGATCTGATAGGCATGTGAAACAATGGATATAGTCATATAAACATATTGTTCTAGATAATTGGTATTAACAAGGTTGAGCCCAAGCAACTCAGAAACATGCTAAGCAAAAATATATGGCTGAACTACTAAAAACCGAAGGAGGGATATGCAAGAACTCACCAGGGCTTACACGGAAAGAATTTCTTTCTCTACACAGCAGAGCAGTTTCTGCAAGTGAGATATTCTCCGGCGAAACACAACATGAACTTTCTTGAGACCTGACAATGTGGTTGGCAGGGTTGCCGAAGCCTGAGTAAACAACAATTTCCGACACATCATCGGATGTTGCTGGCTTCTCCAAATCGATATGATCATGATAAGAATGCTTCATGGGCACAAACATATTAGGTTTTCTCCAGACTGAGCGATTAGGATCAAAATTCTGCTCTGCAGAATTGGAGTGAGTTTTGCGCTGATGAGAACTACTGGACACATATGGATTTGGATTGCAACTCTCCTCCAGACTCATCTGTGGCATCAAAATCTTTCATTTAGCAAGAAAAAATTGGAATATGGAAAGAGAATTCTCAACTATCTCTCACCAGCTTATGCTCATGAGTAGAGTGAAGGCTACTGGGTGCAGCACTTGATTGCTTCCAGAAAGATCCATACAGCTTATGCCGGTCCATCTACAAAAAAATGATATATATCACATTCACGGGGCCTTGTAGAACACAAAAAAACTACACAATTCAATCTCTCCAATACGCTTCGCCCTAATCCTAAAGCTCTATCAGAAACTAGAGACCAATTTAATGATAGAGTTAACCAACTTTTGTTCGTTTTTTTATTTTCGCCCTCGTCTTGGAGCATAACAACAACTACTTGGCTACAAAAGTAGAGCAACGAAGTGGATTAAACCTGCTCAGGGAAGGGCTGTTCTCGTGCAAGCATTGCCAGCCGGGGCTCCTCCGGCGACGGCGGGCAGCAGTTGAGATCCAAATCCACTAAAGCAGCCATCTTTGTCGCCAATAACCTCCTGCCAGGACCGACCCAATTCAATTCAGATCGAATCAACCAATTCAATCACAGCACACGGAGTAATCACATAATCGTACACGACCAGGAAGCATACAAGAAAAAGGAACTTACGGGGAATGAATGAATGAATAGGAAAGAAAAGGAAACTACTTTCTGAGCCGTCAACAGCCTCCTTTCTGCGGCGATATTTTTTCTTCCCGCATCTACTCCTCGGACTATGTCTTGGATCTTCTTCTTAATTCCTTAATTTTGATCTTGGTCGCAGCTGATGCTGGTGCAGGCGGCTGTCCCCGTGCTGTCAGGCGCTGCGGCTGCTCTAGCCCTTCCTGTTGTTTTCCCCTATTTTCTCTTGGCTCTCTCCCCTCTGTTTTTCTTTCTCTACCTACTCGGTTTACTGGTGCATGGACAATGGGAGACGGGGATAGGGACCGATTCCTCTTTCCTAATCAAATCTTTTCAGGGCTCTAACCTTTGTGCATGCGGCAGATGCAGAGAGAGAGAGAGAGAGAGAGGTGGGGTGAGAGATGGGGATGTGGCAACTGTGTGGTGGAGAAGCATAAATTTGGAGAAAGATAAAGCACCACCTGTTATTGTTTGTTTGTTAGGGATGGTATTAATTTCGAGTGCAAACATGGATAACTCGTGGATCTACTCTGTTTTTCTTTGCAGTACATACACATATACGTGTCCAAACAAATATCTTACCGACAGACAAACCATCAGTTACTAGCACACATGGATAACTTGTGGAACCCGTTACTGGACACGACAATTCATTACTTATGAGGAATCCGGGTTTAATTCAGATTTTTTTTCACGAATGTTCACGAGATGAACTCACACAGGGATATCTGCAAATAGTTTATTTGTTCCTTGGATTTGCAACTCAACGTCGATAGCGATGGCTGATGATGGTATTGTCCACTGCAGCAAAAACAATAAAGTGGTAGGACAGGAAAAGCTGTCACGGGGAATACCAGAATAGTACTAATGTATATCATTTCATCAGGAGTGTACGGGGAGGATGCTTGACCAAAAAGCCCCCTCCCGTTTGTCTTCTCAAACACCAGCCGCTGATGAAGGTAGGCTCTTGAGCTCTTGAGCAAATAGTCCACATTATTTAGTACTAGTAGCAATAATCTCCTTATCAATACCTGAATACCGTGCATGACATGTGTTGTTATTTGGTTAGTGGTCGGGCTCATTTCATCTCTGATGAAGGTAGGTCAGATGTAGGATTGAGCCACTGACAGCTACACAAAGCTCGGGGAAAGTGTAACGATTGTAAAGCAACAAAAAGAAATATGTTGACTCGGCTTTCTTGTAGACTACGGATTTAGACAAAAGAAAAGGGTTTTCCTGTGGACGGCAATTCATGCCGATGCATGCACGGCAAACAATAGTGACATCACTCGTATTTTACCACTACCAGTATACTACACACGATATGCGTGGTTACTACCACGCTTAACCACTGACATCGTGATGTTGTTGACTTTTCAGTACTCACCATCAGCTGCACTGCCGCATCTTGAGTCCTTAGCAAGAAGTTCCTATGGAGAGTAATCGAGCTGCACTTTTCCCCACTTGCCAGTGGCCGGCCGACTAGCGCTAGTGAAAAGTTCAGTGGCCAACAATCCAGCCAACTAGCACGTGACATCAACAAACAATCCGGCCATCAAACCAAGTGAGTACTCCGTAATAACTAAGTTAGGAGTAATAAATAGTCAGTGCCAGGAAGATTACGCTCTTGAGCTCTAAGAGCAAGCCCAATAAAAAGCGTATCGACCGGTTCCGTAGTTAAAAAACTATTGTTAAGGAAAGAGAAAGGAGACCTTGTCGATTCTGGCGTCGACCGGCTGAGCACGCTCGCCTAGGTTCTAACCCACGTGCTAGGTCCCACCTTCTCCTCGCAGCCTCGCCTCGCCTGTCCTCTTCCTCGGTCCGCAAGACGGAACGATGAGCTCAGACGAGGCCGTGAGACGACGACGACGAGCTACAGGGCGGACGGGGAGCCGACGAGAGCGGCGAGATCCTGCTGCTCCTTACGCGGGGCCGAACGGCGCGCCATGGCTGAGCTGGTCCGGGGCCGCCATGGCCGGAGTAGATGAAGGCTCAAGCAGAGGCGGCGCGCCGGCGCAGGCAGAAGCTGCGGCCGGGGCGACTGTGTGAAGACGCGCAGCAGCAGAAGCTGCGGCGCGAGGGGCAAGAGGAAGGGCGCCTGCGACATGGAGGATGCGGCCCTGGCGGCTGCCACGGTGAGACGGCGGCGCGCGTTGCAGCGGAGATGGAGGAGGCCGCGGCCGCCGGCCAGCCCGCGACGACGTCGACCTGCAGGACCTCCTCCTCCGCCTCACCTTCGGCCATTGAAGGTGCTAGATGGACGACTGCCGCTGTTGCTTGAGAACAGCCTGCTTGTCCGGTTATACTGCTGCTCACTGGTTCTGCAGATGAGGCTGGCCTGCTGCTTGATGCAATAGCTCTCCGCGATGCGCTGCCTGTGCGAAAGGATGTGCGAGGCCTCTCCACCGTCCGCGTTCTCCAGACCGGTCCGTGCTATGCATCTGAGGTGGCGTCGAGCCGCGGCAACGAAGGCGAGATCGAGCTGTACAATCTCCAGGCGACAGCACGAAGCTCCGAATTTGGGGGCCATGGCGATGTGTTCGGGTGGAGCAGAAAAGCTGAAGTTGTGGGTCTGTTGAAAAATAAAGAATTATTTCCTAGAGCCTTTTGGGAGACGGATTGTTGTAGAACTTGTCTGATGGCTCCGCTATCAGACAACCATCAGACAAGCTTATTGTGCTTGCCCTAAAACCTGAACGGCCTGAATCTACAGTAGTCGTGTGGTGTCCTGCTCAAAACCTCAAAAACTGCTGATGCTAGGCCCATCTGACAGCCGCTCTCCAGAGTCCAGACCTGCTGCTGCTTGGACGGCCGGAGGGGAGACGCGGAGGGTCGTCCAGTGTGGGGCCCTCGCAATCTGGCCAGACAGCAAACAGGCGCGCGGTGTCGCTGCCTTTTTATACCGAAGATGTGACAAGCCCAGAGCTTGCGGAGCCGCTTCCACGTGGGGCCAGGAAGGAGCGACGAGGCACGTGTTGTACGACCAAGCGGTGGACAGCTGTGCAAAAACCCGTGGGCGTGGGCTCCGGTGACCCGGCACTGAGAAGATGAGATTAATTAATCGCTTCCGTTCGCTGTCAGCATGATCCGGCTTGCTGTGAGCAATTTGATTCCTCGATTACTCCGTTAATTTTTTTTCTGTTGTTAAAGAACTCTTTACGTAACACCCGAGTGCCTATACGGTCAACGCTAGTAACAAGTGATGATGCTGAGCGTATGATCGTTGCTCGATGCTTGAGCAACATCGCGCGCTAAGCTCGAGCTAAAACGGCACGGCAAAATCCTCCATGTGCGCTCGCAACCCAAACGGTTTCCTGGCCCTTTTGTTTCCGATGCTAATACAGATTGATTCGGTACTGTAGTACTGTACTACTGTTCCCTTTCGTGAGGCCCCAGTTTCATCAGATGCGCGTTAAAGCCAAGCGTACTGTGGAACTGTGGATGCCGTCTCTTCCAGCTGGGCCCTTTATCTTTACATGACAAGGGCTCAGTGCAGGGGTAGTACTTGTGCAAATTTATTCCAGCTTTCGGCATCATATCCTCGTGGAGTGATGTTGGCTTTTGCTTTGCATCTGGGGACACAGACGGGCACTTGGTTAGTATACAGTAATATAATAACACTGACTACTGACTAAGCCATGCGTTTTCTCAAAAAAAAAAAAAAAAAAAAGACTAAGCCATGCGTATCAGAATGGTTAGCCTGCCTGACAAACGGCGCGCTTCGTGCAAGCCCAACATAAATTTGCAGATATGGGCTGGCCTATTTCTACAATCGACCCAACCCGCTTCACTACAAATCTCGACACAGGTTCATAACACGACGAGCGAGTCGATGTCGTCGCCAGAAAACGGAAGCAACCAAACACAATTCCTCCACCGCCAGCGAGCCAACAGCCAACAAGGAAAAAGAGCCCGAAACCATCCCGGTGCCACACGTCTCTGCTCTTCCCGGTACCCATGCCGTCGGCCTCCCTCCGCCTCGCCGTCGTCGGCGCGGGCGCGGCGGGCCTGGCGGCGGCGCGCGAGCTCCGCCGCGAGGGTCACGCGCCCGTCGTCTTCGAGCGCGCCGCCGCCGTCGGGGGCACCTGGCTGTACACGCCCCCGGCGACGGCCGCCGACCCGCTCGGCGCCGCGGCCACGCACTCCAGCCTCTACGCCTCGCTCCGCACCAACCTGCCCCGCGAGGTCATGGGCTTCCTCGACTTCCCCTTCTCCGCCGCCTCCGGCTACTCCGCGGACCCGCGCAGGTTCCCGGGCCACGAGGAGGTGCTCCGGTACCTGGAGGCGTTCGCGCGGCGGTTCGATCTGCACCGGCTCATTCGGTTCGAGACGGAGGTGCTGCGCGTCCGGAGGGAGCACGACGGGAAGTGGGCGGTGGCGTCGAGGAAGCTTGGTGACAAGGGGAGCGGCGAGGAGGAGGTGTACGACGCCGTCGTGGTTTGCAACGGGCACTACACGGAGCCTCGCGTCGCCGTCATTCCGGGTAAACTTCAGCGCTGCACAAATTGTAATCGCGTAATTTGAACTCCTGAACATGCGTATGCTTTGAAATGAGTGAACTGCATAATCTGCTAGTCTACGAATGAAGTATGAACTGCATGGTCCGTTGCTCTGCCTGCCGATGACTAGAAGTTACAGAATTTCCTGACACTGAATTATAGATGGTCACTGCCTTCTTGGCTTCTCATTCATCAGTTTGATGCTATCAAACCTTGCAGGGGTAGATGCTTGGCCGGGGAAGCAGATGCACAGCCACAATTACCGTGAGCCGGAGCCGTTCCTTGATCAAGTGTGTGTTTCCCCTGTCCACCACCCCCACGCCCCCCTCCCCCCCACATGATTCGTTCTAGCATTATCCATCTCCATGCATAACCAAGAGTACTCCTCGCATCCATAGGTAGTGATCATAATTGGGGCCTCAGCGAGTGCTGTTGACATTTCAAGAGACGTTGCAAGCGTTGCCAAAGAGGTGCACGTTGCCGATAGATCAGCACCAGCTTCCACCTGTGAGAAGCAACCTGGCTACGATAATCTGTGGCTTCACTCCATGGTAAACTACCTTTTTTCCCGGTGAGTCACAATAGGGTAGCTTTATCCACTGAAAGAGCTGCCGCAATCAGTGTGTTTGCAGAACTAATGTTGTAGCTGCAGATTGATCGTGCACAGCAAGACGGCAGTGTGGTGTTCCGGGATGGCAGCTCAATTAAAGCCGATGTCATCATGCACTGCACTGGGTAAACAGACTCACAGTGTTTATGCAAATCCACTTCTCTTACACAAAGGATGCAGCCTTTTCCACTTTGTTTGAAGCTAATCATGGGTTTCATCTGTTTTATGTTGGCTAGATACCTGTATGAATTCCCATTCCTTGGAGATGATAGTACTATCACTGTGGTTGACAACCGTGTTGATCCCCTATTCAAGCATGTTTTCCCACCAGAAGTGGCTCCTCAACTGTCGTTCATTGGGTTACCATTTAGGGTTAGTTTGGGTGCAAATTGCTTACACTAAAATGCTCTGAAACCTTCATTTGCCACCAAAACAAAAGGAAAAAAAAGGTATGAAAGCTTCCTGATTTTGTTTCATCCAGGTAATTCCCTTTCCTCTATTTGAACTCCAAAGCAAATGGGTTGCTGGGGTTCTATCAGGACGGATCAAGCTTCCATCAGAAGACGAAATGATGAAAGATGTGAAAACATTTTACTTGAGTCTAGAGGCGTGGGGATGGCCTAAGAGATACACTCATAACCTTTCAAACTATCAGGTAGCCTCAGTAGCTAACTTTCCTTCATCACATTATTTTATAGCTGAATACTTTCAATCCCCTTATAAAGCATGCTTTACCTTCAGTTTGAATATGATGATTGCCTCGCCGAGCAATGCGGCCATCCACCGATTGAGGAATGGAGGAAGCTGATGTATGCTGCTAATGCAAAGAACAAAGAGGCTCGTCCTGAGAGTTATCGCGATGAGTGGGATGATGACCATCTAGTAGCCGAAGCAAATGAAGATTTCAAGAAATACTTGTAAAATCTGTCTCATGATTCTCATCTCCAATTTCATTTTATATGTCTATGGCCATCATTAGAATAAGGCAATAAGCATTACAAAGAATTGATTTGTAAATGACAGGGGAATGGACAAATACATTTTCTCAGCGTCATTTTGTTTTCATAATTGTTTTCTCAGAAGAATATTTGTAGCTTTAAAAATAATAAACGCTATGAAAAAAGTATTATGCACCAGCCGGGAATCGAACCCGGGTCTGTACCGTGGCAGGGTACTATTCTACCACTAGACCACTGGTGCTGCTGTTATCAAAGTTTCTTAACATACTAATTGGACTCTTCCATTCTTGCTGTTTAAAGTCCCCACTGTTTACGCTCTTGCAGCGAAGTCCCCCATCATTTCCTACCAAAAGTACACGATCCTCTCTGAACTTCTGTTGAATCAAGAAATTGGATCGTATAACTCTCTTTGATGTGGCATCGCGATTCTCGTGATATAAACAGAAGACAACACAGTGAACACAGCAAAAAATGTTACCAATACACAGCACGAGAAATGGACGCTACTGTCAAGGAACAAACATTGTTATCTCCTTTACTCTCCATCCATGAGTGGAAGCTTGCAATGCATAAGCATCTATCTATCTGCACAACAACAACATGTCCTGATTCAAGCGAAGAAGACGTCAACAAGAACATTCTCCTGATCCTACGCGTCGACGCTATCGTCCTCCAGCGCGTATATCCTCTCCGGCCGTCCTTCCTCCAGCGCGAGCGTCCGGTTCCGTATCCTCCGCAGCGCGCCTTCCACGGCGAGGTCGACGGCGTCCATTCCCGCCTCCCTCAGCTCCGCGGAGCTCCCGTGCCGCCGGTACATCACCCTCGGGGCGTACTCCAGCGCGCGCTCCCGCATTCTCCGCACCTCCGCCTCCGGCACGGCCTCGAGCGTGGAGACGATCCTGACCCCACCGAACACCACCGTCTCCTTGGGTATGTGGATGGAGAACTCGTCGTACCACGCGGGCGGCAGGTGCCAGCCGTACTGCCTCCGCGCCGCGAGGTCCTCGAAGAACACGGGCACGCAGCCGGCGAGAATGGCGTCGAACGTGGACCGCCGCGTCGGCGTGTCCCCGGGCGGCTGCAGGCAGAACTTCGCCCGCAGCATGGGGCGCATGTACCGGCCCGGGTCGTGCGCGCATTTCCCGCCGGAGCAGTCGACGACGACGCAGGCGGCGTCGGTGCGGTTGGCGCACTCGGCGAGGATGGAGCCCCGGATGTTGGGGCGGGACGGGCGGGAGGCGCCCCCCGCAAAGAGCATCAGCGTGTCGCGGCGCGCGCCCCGCGCGCGGGCGAGCCAGGCGCGCAGCCGTGGGAGCGAGGACGGGTGGAAGGCCGTCGGGTGCGGGACCGCGTGCTCCTGCCACGGCCAGATGCGGGACTCGAGGGTGAGGAACGTGAAGTTGGCCAGCTCCGGCAGCCGCAGCAGCGACGTGGTGCCCCACAGCCTGGGCTCCGATACCGCGCCGCCCGACGGCGGCTGCGCGTAGTCCCACGCGGACCCGGCCACCACCAGGAAATGGTCGTGCCCCTGTCGCCGCGCCAGGATCCGCGGGCTGTCCCGCGCCAGGAACTCCGCCAGCGCCGCGCCGTGCCGGGCCGAGGCGTCGAGGAGCGACGGGTCGAGCACGTACGGCAGCGCGTCGAGCGCCGCGTAGTAGGGGACGAACACAGCGTCGGCGCGGGCCGGATCGTCGACGAGGCAGCCCCGCTCCAGGACGCGGCGGTGGAAGAAGGCCTCCAGGAGCCGCGCGTCGGTGCGGTACCAGGACCGGCTCCGCGGGTGCGTGCGCGGGCCGAGGCCGTGGTTGGCGACCGACTCGCAGGGCGGGGGCGAGGTCGCCGCCGACGACGGGTCGGAGAGCGGGAAGGCGGCGGCGCCGCAGTGGCGGAGGAGGTCCGTGTTGAAGCGCGAGGGGAGGCGCCGGATGTGGATCCGGCGGCCCAAGCAGGGGTCGGCATCGTCGCCGGAGACGGCGGCGACGGAGAGTAGGAGGAGGAGGGGCAGGAGGGAATTGGGCATCTTGAGCGGCGGAGTGGGGAGCGGCCGATCGACGGCCGAGAGCGAGTGGAGGGAGTGGTCGTGTACCTGAAACAGTTTTGTGGATGGTGGGGCCGCAGGTTTGACGCGTGTAGGATAATGGTAAAAACTTCGACGGGCCGCTGGCCTAAAAAAGGGCTGTCCACGCATAACTGACGGCCCAGTCACAGAAGGCCCGTGCTTTATTTAGCCCAAATGCAATTGCATCGCCACGAGGTCCAGTCCAGTCACGTAAGTCCAACCCGTCCGTAGGGATCAGCAGTCCGCACAGTTTCGAGCCCAAATAAAACGTTTTAGTTGGGCCTTGGAAATTTTAGTTGCCCTTCCTTTGCTGGGCTCAAACTTACACGGGTATGAGATTACAGACCATTTTGATTCCCTTTCTTCTACGAAGGACAAAAATTCGTGCATGCCTCGAAGACTTGAACCACCTCTGAAAGGGAATTTCATGTCGCGGTTCGACCCGTTGCCCTAGCTTCACCCGTCGATCAATGGAAACCCAACTCACCTGGTGGTCCCCTAGCCTAGTACGTTCTGGCTATGTGCCTTCAGCAGTCTTGCGTTTGCTTGCTGCCAACTGTACGTGCTTCAGTGCTTGCACGCTTCTGGCAGCAAGCTGGCCGTAGCTGCGACTCCGCCTACGTAACGTAACCTAACGTACGCAACAGGACGACGGGGGTCCAGTCACGTCCAGCGCGATCGACGCCTGCACCGGCCGCAATCATGTGGAAACGTGCAGCATCGTCGTCGGTGCTGATCGACCGACCTGGCGACACGTCGGATTTCATGACCTTCAATAGTGCTCGTCCAGTACTGTGTACTAGCACGGATTCAGTACACAGCTGTATTCGCGATCAATGGATGAGTAGTTAGCTCACGTCGGCCAGATGATGAAGGACGGTAGTAAAGCTACCATAGCTGTTAGGATTCTTTATTTAACTTATGAATTGCAGCTTACACCCGCCACCGGACGCATATAAATTTTCACTAAGGCAAGTGGTGTGAACAACGTGTGAAACCTCCTTTACATTATTCGTTTAACAATGTTCATATGCCGTTAAGGTATACGCAAAACAGACTCATTTGTATTTGCGACTAGGTGGCCAGCGACGATTGTGGTTGAGTCGTTGTCGCCTCGTCGGTATGTATTAGGGTTTTTGGGACTCGGTGACCAGCAACCACCATTGTGCTTGAGCCGTCGACTCGTCTCATCGCCAGTATATTTGTATTTGCGACTTGATGACCAGAGATTCCTTCAAGTTACGCGTAACACAACGATTGGGCATCCCTTTAAGATTCCTGTCAAAAAGAAAGAAATAAAGAGGGAAAAGAATGTGCTCAGTCACGCATGTCCCTCTGCATGACGTAAAATATGCAACCACCGCGGCGCGAGCAACGTGCGCGTGGAAAAAAACAGCCCACGCGTACCCACTGCAACTTGTGTTGGAGAGAATGTCAAATCGATGCGTGGCGCACGTTACCTTAAAAAAATTTATGGCCACTTCGTCACCGCACAGCGGCGGATGCTGGAGGAGGACGACGACGCGCGGTGGTTCAGCTAGCACGGCGCGCGGCCATTAGACAAAGTTAAGGAAAGATCGACTAAGGAATAAGGACATCCAATCATCGCGAGCGGAAGTGACCGCCGCGCGGCCGTCGGCACCGCACCGGCCGGACCGCGCGCTCAAGCACATGTGGCTACACGTAGGAGTAGATGAAGTGTTACAAGTAGCTAGCTAGCAGGTAGCCGGTCGGTTCAACGGCACCATACCTTGTGTTATTGTAAGAAAGAATGGAACTGAGAGACCACGTGCTTGCGCTCGTGTGCCCAAAACAATAGTAACGGAGCAAGCTTTTTAACAGGGGTCGTTGATCGATTGAAGTGCTATCGTTGTTGGGCCATTTGATTACTACAAACTAACTTTCTCGCCCCGACGAGGCGACAACGACGATGCCGCTCCGCCCGGCCGGTCGGCGCCTCATGGTGACCACGGCGACGAAAAAGCTATAGGGGGCGCACCTCACTAGCAGCAGTAGTATTGAAATTGCCTGTTGCATGAGCCGCCCACGAGGTAGCGGCGAAATCAGCGTCATGTCAGCGCCTCCTAATTCGTCGGAAAGCACGACCGCGCCGAGTTGATTATGCCAATCAAGGCCCTCTTGCTTGGAGGCATGTGCGGGCCTTGCCTGATTTGATCTCTCCGGACACCGGCGGTCGGTACTAAAAATGTGTATTACAGCTCCCAAATCGATGGTGCAAGTGGGCACCACGCGCGCGGTGGGCATGCGTCAAGTTGCAGCAGATGCCCGGCCACCCGGCCAAATGTAGTAGTAGTAGGCAGGGCCAAGAAATGCCTTTTCTCGCGAATCGATCTCCTTGGCTCCAAGACCGTGCTTTGGACACCTGTGCGTGAGATGGCCGTGTCGCCAGACAAGAACGGAAGAACCAGAGATTTGAGCAGTTTTAGAGAGAGCAACTTGTATGATAGCTAACCAAAATGATTTGGGTTGCCAATTGCATCTAGCTAGTTTAAGTAAATAGTAGTACTAGGACATATGCTCATATAAAAAATTTGCTAGCTAGTGACTAGCTAGTGTCATCGGCATAGTACACACTAGCTGTGCTAATTACGGTCTCCCCGATGGCCGGCTGCCTCGACGTGTCAGTGAGTCATATGCCGCGTACTTTCAGCGCCCGCTTTTTTAAACGTTCTCGTCCTCTCTTTCTTGGAGGCCAAGGCATGCCGCCGCTGCATGCGCCCGTCGATCTGTCAAAAGGACGCATCCATGCATAAAAAAAATCAGCGATTGAAGAGCAAAGCCAAATTGTCAAATGGAGTATCTCCGCACAACACAACATGCCACCGCCACGACATTGTACTTCGCCAGCAAACTTTCCATAGAGTTAATTACGGCCAAATGCCTGGCAACAAAAAATACTAGAAAAATAACAAAGTGTACTAGTCTTGTCTGAATCACGTACGAGTCATGCATGATGACGACGTGGTACGATCGACGACACCGGGGGGCCGGTCGGCCTGTGCCATTGGCGGCGGTGACTCACGCATGAAGCTTCGGTACGATTTCTCGCGCATTGACTTGTGGTTTCATTGATTAATAATAATGACAAAATGAAACCCGGAGTATACTAGTATAACAAAATGAATACAGCCGCGTGGCTTGATTTCGTCGTAATTATGGGATGGACTGGTTCTGCTTGACCTCGGAGGGGAAAAAGCCGTTCCAATCCAGAATATTCTGACGGACCCATATGGCCATCTGCCGCGTCGTTCGTACAACGTGTGACCGGGACAGCGCTGCCTGCAGAGACGCCAACTGCCGAGCGGCGGTGACTTGGACGCGCCGACCTTTTTGGTTCTGGCGCACGAATCCGCGCGTTTCATCGTCAGCGCCACGACCGCACCACCCCGGTTCGCCGCTCTCGTCATACGTACGTGTGCCTCCACCGACAAACGCGTCGCGGGCTAACACGAGTTCACGACGACGTGCCGGCCGCGCACGGGGCGCGGGAACGAGGAGAGAGGCGCTGACGAGCCATCGGTCTCACGCGAGCTCGTCAGCGGCAGAGACGAGACGATCGTACGTGCAAGCTGGTTGGTGCACGCGGGCTAGCCGGCTAGCTAGCTAGCTTCGCGTGCACTTGGTGGTGAGCTAAATTACGCGGCAAGTTGGCCGTAGCAACTACTACTAGCAAGCCCCACAGGTTTTTATTTTCCTGTCTCCGCGAAAAGGAGCGGTATCTTCGCGATTGACCGTCGCCACCAACACACACGAGATCCACGGGAATCGTGGTTGGCAGAGCAGAGATCTGCTGCTTCCTTCTCAAGCTGTGTCCACGTACTTAATGCGCACGCATGTTCCGTTCCGCCTTTGGCATTCCTGATCTTGTCATCGCGCGCTCCAGGTTGCATATCAATTTGCCTCAAGGGTTAAGTTCACATCAGCAGCATCACCACCGGCACGTTTCAGCACGCGGAACAAGCGGCGCCGACGGCCGGACGTACCCATGACGTGTTCGTGTGGTGCAAATTCTGGTACAGTAACCAGCTAGCTGCAGGCTGGGACACGTTGGCATCGTGACACATCTGTCTGTTAGCTGTTCGATTCACATCAATTTTGTGAGCTAGCTAGCCCCCGCGGCGCTTGGCCCTTGCTCGCCATGCCTGTGCGGCTGTGCCTCGTCCAGCTTCCCAGCTGGCTGTGCCTTTGGCTTTGCCGCCGCTCAAGCTACGGTCGTCTGCTCACTCCGCGACCATTGCTGCCACTCAGATTCCAGAAACATGCAAGGGCCAGATACGTTTCACACGACAATTAAAAAACACAGATACGTTTCACACACGGGCCATACACTTACCGCTAACGGTATGATACTAGTATATGAGTAGAGAGAGTATCCGCGGGGTGACGGCCGGCCGGCCGCTCGATCAACGGCGTCCACTCGTTTTGGTGGTTAGGGCGACCGGCTTTAAACAAGTCACAGGAAAGAGCAATTCCGTGCCCAACAGTTGGATCGCGACAAGATCCTGCGCACAATCAACGCAGGGAAAGCATGGATTTTTGCATATGCAATCTCGCTACGACTCGCATAGTTTTCTCTCCCGTCTTTTGGCGGCCCTGTACGACTCGCATATGCAATCTCGCTACGACTAATCTTCCATCGAGCGGGCCGTAGTAGCTCCACCGAACGAGCACGGTTCACGAGGCGGTCAAAGCCAACACAACTGATCCTTCGAGTAGTACTTCGTAGCAGTAGTAAAACTGTGATTAATAATGGCATCTTTCACGCGGTCGCACGCGATCTCTGATGCGATGTTCCGTTTTCGGCGTCACGTCGTAGCGTAAACGCAGGAGGAGTCTAAATTTTAGAGGGGTCTAAATTTTAAATAAGTTATATTAAATAAAGTTTAATTATAAAATTAACTATAGAACCCTGGTCTAATTCGCGAGACGAATCTAATGAGGGTAATTAAGCAATGATTAGATGATGGTTACTGTAGCATTACTGTATCATTACTGTAACAAAACATAGATTAATTAGGCTCATTAGATTCGTCTCGTAAAGATGTATCCATCTGTAAAAAAGTTTTGTCATTAAACTTTATTTAGTACTAGATTCTCTTTGTTTAAAGGCTTCTAAAATTTAGCGCTAAAAGAAGCTAACAGGACCGAGGTCGCGGACCGTGCGGCGGCTGCCACCCTGTCGCCTTTCCTCCCCGCAGCGGCGTGCCTCCATATTTTAGGACGGATCCACTTCGGTGCCAGCTCCGCCTTTGGACCCACCAAGGTTGCGGCCGGCGCGGACGGTTCAGCACGTGCGGAGCTAACCTCTTGTCAGAACGGTGACTTGGCGTACCGATTAGCCACAGAAACGAGTGCAGCAGGGGCCAGCCTCTACTCGCATTTCGCCGAAAACTCCATGCTCGACTCACGGCCATGGAGTTTTCTCTCCAACGCCCCACCGGTCATAAGGTTAAAGGAGGATGGAAACGACGAGCGACATCACGCACGCCGCGCCTGCAAAGCCGTCGTCGTCGCCAGGGGCCGTATCGCGTAGCCGCCGACGTGGCCACACGGGTGGCCAGCGTCCGCCCACGTGGAGATCCGGTGGACCCGCGCCCCGCCCACGCAGCACCACGTGTCAGCGCGTCGGTGGGACAAGGCCGACGGACGAGGGCGGTCAAGGATTCCGGAAATCGCCTCCTCTTCTCCGTAGATCCCGGGCCCACCTCTGTCTACGCCGAGCCCTCCTCCCTGTCGTATCGCCGTCGCTTCATCACGCTACGTGGCGCCGCGTCAGCAAAAAAGCCCGGGCGGTGTGGTCCCCGTCTCGTCGCCGGTCGGGGTTAACCCGGCCCGTGATCGCCCACGATGACCGAAACGACCGGTAACTGCCTTTTTTCCTCCCGGCTCCCGCTTCTAGAGAGAGAGTGGGGCGAGTCGCCGCTTATTAATACGCGGCCGCCTCCACCTTCTCTCCTCTCCTCCTCTCTATTGCGCCCCGACCCTCGTTCGGTTCCCAAATCCCCCTTCCCCGTCGCCGCCGCCCAGAGCCCTTCGCAGCTCGGTCCTTCGACCGCCTCGCCGGCGCCGGCATTGGGGACAGCGTCGACCGCCTCCGTCCGGTAAGATTTCCTCCTCCCGCGATCGGGTTCCGTCCTTCTGTTAATTTCTTGGGGAACATGTCAAGGTATTCGTTTACTCGTTGTACTAGATCTCGCGCGGAATTGCTTGCTGTTTCTTGTTTTTGTGGGGCGCATGTTGGTCTGAAGTCTGAACCTCTGTCCATCCCTGAGGCGGCGGCAGCGGGTGACCGGGCAGCCGCCGTCCCAACTGGGAAATCTGTTATGTTCCATGTATGGAACTGTATCGGAAGAACCCAAAAAGTCGCGATTTTTTTAATCAGACCCGCGAGTACGCGGCCACAAATCAACAGGTGGGATGCGGAGTGGGGAAGGAGGGGCGGTGGCGCTGGTGGTTGGCGGTGTGGGATTCTTCCTCGCGGGGGGTCCTACGGCCGGGCGCGGGGTCCGTCCCAACTGGCCGTACCCTTTTCTTGCCCTTTTCCCCGATTCTTTTTGGATGTATGTATGTATCGCGGGGAGGGAAGGATGGAAAAAAAAATCTCTGCTTTGATGATTGCCGCGGCGCACTGGCCTTGGCCCTGGGGGCTTGTCTTTGGATGTAGCGTCCCGCGCGCCCCCACCGTATTTGTTCCGGTTGGTTGGGGTTGATGGGCGCTGTGCCTTCCACTGCCGCCGTCGCGCGCGGCATGTTGCATCGCCGAGGCTTTCTCGCAAGCCTGGCCAGGCGCCGTCTGTTGTGCGGGCATGTTGTTGATTGGTTGGTTGATTGATGCGCCGGTGGTCCAATCGATGTTGAGTCCTGTCATGGTACATGATTATGACTGACCTAATCGATGATTATGGGCTTGCTTTTTGTTTCCGAGCGCTGCTGCTAAACAATTCCATGTGCACTTGTTCTGAACGAGTCCTTTTATTTCTTGTTCTTTTCTGTATGCATGTTCAATTGTTCATCTCCAGCCTTATGTAATTCACCATGCTAGAGACTTTTGACCGACGGCAAATTGTATTTTGGCCTTGTTAAGTTGTTAATGATGAATGGATCAAACGTCCTTTTCCAACTAATTCTTGGTGGTACATAAAAGGAATCATGGCTCACCAGCTGTGGTCTTGTCGGCTCCCTTTGTTACTCCTGAACCTTGGACCAAAAGGCGTCCTAACCTATTTCCTTTTTTTATAACTTTCGAGGCGAACACAGTAATTGTGATGTTCAGTGTGGTCACCTTTTCTTACATTAGGTAGACTGGTGTTACATTAGGCCGGCACATGACTGACTTTGTTTTCTTGTCTGCAGTATTGGCTGTGATCGTGCGCAATTGTTGTCCTTGGAGCTGATTGATCATTTGATGAATGAGTCTTCCTTGTAAATGATCCTTGTCGACCATGGCGATGAAACAGTACGGGCCTGAATATACCACCAACATTTTTATTTTAGCTATTGGTAATTTTCAGCTCTGAATTTTTTTGGGGGGGTTAATGCAGAATGCAGGTTCTTCACGCTTAATGGGCTGGATGCGTTGCATGCACGATTGCTGTGACAAAAAGACATTGAAACGCTGGTTTTTCATTGACAAGAGAGTTGGTTAAGTGCTTGGTTCTGTTGAATTTTGTGATTCGTTTGTAAGTTGTTCAAGAGGGAGACGAAGTTCTGTGTCTTTTTGATGGATTTGAAGACAAGTCTCGGCTCACCCGTTATTGCTGATCCTCTCCCGACGTTAGTCTTGCCTTCCGCTGTCATGACTTTCACAACACCTACTAGCTTCCCCTCTCCGGGGCTTTACTTGAACACTTCATCAAAGAAGAAACCTCTGCCTGGTAAGATCGAAGAAGTTCGAGCTTCAGGATGGCTTGACCTCATGATGGCTTCGTCGCCAACTCGCAAAAGGCAGATCAAGGATGTTGTCAATGATGTTCAAGCTGATGACCATGATTTGCAGTATTGTAACTGGATGGTATGTATTTAAACCTGTAGTATTTGACCATGTTACAGGATGTTGAACAACATGTCAGTTATTCCCATTGTTTCACCTTTGTAGGTTGATTATCCTTCTGCATTGACCTCTTTTGAGGCAATTACCGATTTTGCTGGGAGTAAAAGATTGGCACTGTTTCTCGATTACGATGGAACTCTTTCGCCAATTGTGGACAATCCTGCAAATGCAATAATGTCTGATGAGGTATAATCTTCAATCCTACTAGTCATGTAAAATTAAAGCATCACCATATGTATGGTACTATGGTCACTTAAATTTCCAGTCCATTCTCTAAAGATTGTATTTCACAGATGCGAGCTGCTGTGAGGCATGTGGCGTCACTTTTCCCAACTGCAATCATTAGTGGAAGGTCTCGTGATAAGGTACAGCATTTAGTACTTTTCTACTAAGTTTTTCTTTCCTCCATTTTTCTTCTCTTGTTTGCTTTATTATCTAAAAATGACCTTTTTTCTTAGGTATTTGACTTTGTGAAACTTAATGAACTGTACTACGCTGGAAGTCATGGAATGGACATTATGGGGCCTGTTGGTAAGACAACCGAGTCCAATGGTGTGGAATGTATTCGGTCTACTGATACCCAGGTGAAACAGCTTTCTAGATCACCCACGGAACTTTTATTTGTTTTGTAATTCTAATTTCTCCTTTATCCTCCTGTAGGGTAAGGAGGTGAACCTATTCCAACCTGCAAGTGAGTTTCTACCCATGATTGACGAGGTATGTATCAAAGTTCTGGAACTTTGGATACCTTTCATTACATATGGGGTGACTTGCTCAGTCTTACCTCTTGTGCTTGTCAGGTGTACAAAAGACTGGGTGAGAGTATCATGGACATAGATGGTGCAAGGATGGAGGACAACAAGTTTTGCGTGTCTGTGCATTACCGTAATGTAGCCGAAGATGTAATAATTCATTTATATGATTATTTCATGCATGGTCTGTTTATAGGAGTATAGCTGAATATTGATCGTTTTCAACTCTGATTTCTTGGTTTGCAGGATTATCAGAAGGTTTTCCAGCGAGTAACCGCTGTTATGGAAGATTATCCTTGCCTTAAATTAACCCATGGGAGGAAGGTGGGGACTATGTGCAATTAGAAGACTTTTCTCAAATTATCTTTTAGTTATTATTTTTAAATCTTTTTTAATTAAATGTCCTTTGATGCAGGTTTTGGAGGTCCGTCCTGTGATTGATTGGAACAAGGGAAAAGCTGTGGAGTTTTTGTTGGAATCCCTTGGACTCAATGAGAGTGAAGATGTCCTTCCTATCTATGTTGGAGATGACAGAACTGATGAAGATGCATTCAAGGTATAATTTAGTCTTATCTAGTTTGCTCACATGAATTTGTAAATAGTATTGCCCATTTCCACGATACATGACATCCTCTCGGTGCAAATAGGTCCTGAAGGCAAGCAACCGTGGCTTTGGAATATTGGTGTCATCTATACCCAAGGAGAGTGATGCCTTCTACTCTTTAAGGGATCCTGCTGAGGTAACTGTTCAACAACCACATCAAACTTCTGAAAGTCTTGGTTCAAAAAGAAAAGTTGATTTTCTTTAATGTTCTTTTATGTGACTGATATTCTAATTGAGGACTTAAAACACTTTTTGTATACGTAGGTGATGGAATTCCTGAAAAAGTTGGCGACATGGAAGGAACAGTCCACTTGATAGCTGAAGAACACCCGGTTTGGCTGGTCTGGAGGAGTATAAATATTAGCAAGATATATACTGCTAACCAATAATTCGGTTATCTGGAGGAGTCAGGCCAAAATGTTTTTGATTTGGCATCTTATAAGAGGCTACCGCTATGTTTTGGTCCTACGTTGGTCTTGCGTTTATGGATTTCTTCTCAAGCAATTCAATTCGTTTATTATTTAGGTTCCTTTAGTATATATGAAGATTATGCTGGAAAAAATTTTGGTTCCTGCTAGTCAGCGTGTTCGTCTCGCTGCTTTGCAACAGCTACAGTGTTCGCAGTTATTTCTTCAACATCAGCTACAGTGTTTTCAGCAGCAGCTACAGTGTTCGCAGTTATTTTTCTGCGGCCGCAGCAATGTTTCGCTGTCTCGCAGTTTTGTTTTAGGCAATTGTTTATTCTGTACCCCTACTGGTCAAGCTGTAAAGAACTGACCTTTCTTTAAAGTTATGAGTACGGACCCTACCTTGTTGGCACGTTGTGTACTTGTATATCTGGCATGTTCTTGCAATTTCAAGTATAAAATCTATGTACCTGCCGTCCGGAATGTCTTTCCAAATTTACGTAAGTTTGTTTCTCATCTTGCCATAGAAATATAAACAAAATATCGCCGAGTGTGAACTTTGAACAAAGCGCATATACTTGAGTGACTAATATGAATCCTGCTTCTTCTTTCTTGAACGGAAAGGGATTTCGGTACACCACTGGCTATGAAAGTCGGCAGAGGATAGGGCAGCTCTCGAACTAAGAAGACAGTAGTACATCATTATAAAAGTCTTCACCTGTGTGTAATTCTTCTGAGACAGTATATTTCTCGGAGCATGTTTGGACGGTGATTGCGATTAAGGTTACGCGCGAGCCGAAGGTGTGCAAGCTGTTTGGTTGCATGCCTAAAGTTAGTTAAGCATGCCTAAAGTTAGTTAAAACGTGAATGTGGTGACTGTTTGGATTATAAGATCCGTCACAAGTTTGGCAAGCGTTTGGGTTCATAGCTAAACTTGGGTTATACTCACCAGCGTTTGGGTTCATAGCTAAACTTGGGTTATACTCACCTCTCTCTCCCTGACCGGCATACTTCCAGCTCTACCCGTATGTGGTCACTATCCATGAACCTTCTTGCATTTGAAAAAAAGTATGGCCAACTATCCTCATCCATTCTCCTGCGTATAGGGCATAGAGCATCCAGCTTCACACCTCTTCTGGCAATGTTGAGTTTAACCGATGAACTGTTATGTGCTACTTGCCAAATGAACACTTTCAGTTTGTTTGGCCCAACCAGCCCGGATCCTGAACCACAAGTACCACCCCTTTAGTATTCTGCGATGATCTGAGGATGAGGCATCTCGATGGTTCTCATGCTCTCTAATCTGGACTGCCAATTTATAGATTGATCATTCCCTGAGAATTAACTGCCCTTTGGAATCATAATGCCACGCTGGCCAGTTGCCCGTCTCACTATTAGTCGTTATTGCTAGGATCAAACTCCATTTCTTGCCTGAATGTATCCTCCACTAGCTGACTATCCCACTCCCCATTTGTCGGTTTCGTCAGTTCTGAAACTCTAATGAGCAAAGAATGTTGCAGGCTTTCGAGTACAACTAGAGCCAAGCACTAGGCCGGACATCTCAAAGGAAAAAAAAGCCAAGCACGAGGCTAAAAAACATTGGGGACTCATCTCTGTTAAACGTTCCCTGAGGCTTGCTCGTATTAGTCGTATACTACCTTCAAAATGTGTTTTAGCCCAGCGGCCAGCAACACCTTCAGGTCTCGCCCTATCAGAATCAGCGAGACATTTGCGAAAAGCAGATGATTAACTCGTGGCGCACCCCAGCAGATCCGTATCCTCTTCTCTCTCACATCCACTTCAGCTTTCTGGAGCATAGGCGAAAATCCTACTGCACATAACATGAATTGATGCGGGATCGCACCGCCATTGAGAGAGAACCTCCAAAACTTCAGCTTTCAACTGTTCCCCGGCAAGATATCGAAGCTGACAGCAAAAGGAAAACAGAACGGACATCGGGTCCACGAACGTAAATTAGGAGCCAGAATTCAACCGTGGCCCATATTTCAGCTCATGACCCCCCGTCGGCCCGTCGTGTAGGTGGTCATTCGCTCCATGGGCTGTTGGAACTTGGAAGAAATTATAGTCACCCAAGTGTGCCGCTGCAAGCCCAGCCCACTGGACGCAGTTTTCTTCCACAGTCACGGCACTCTGACGGGCCACACATTTTCCACATTGCTGCTGTACTCTCCGAAGTCCAAATCGCTAGTACGTTTGGTCCTCTGACGGGCCACACATTTTCCGCACTTGCACTCTCCGGAACCCAAAACCCTACGCCCGCGCAACCATGGCGGGCCTCGCCGCCGCCGCCGCCGTCGCCCGCCGCGCCGGCGAGGTCCTGCGCCGCAGATCCTTAGGCGGCGTGCGCCCGCTCTCCTCCCTCCAGCCGTCACACGCTGCTGCATCCGCCAGCGACGAGGTAACCGAGCGTCGAGTCTGCCATTTCTCCCCTCCGCGGCCTCCCCACCTCCGACGAGATCGGAGGGAGGCGAGATCTTCCGTCTCTGACACTGTGTTATGGTCGGTACGTGCGTGCGTACCCGCAGGTTCTCGTGGAAGGCAAGGCCAGCGCGCGCGCCGCCGTGCTTAACCGCCCCGGGCACCTCAACGCCCTCACCACAACCATGGTTTGTGTTCCTGAGCCTTCTAAACGTCTCCCGTTTCCCTGGTTGTAAAGTTAGCGCTTGTTATTTTCTTTGCTCGTGTGATCCGATTGTGATGGAGTGATTATATTTCAACAAAATGCATGCTCCATTATGATGTGAGTGCGGAGTGGTTATATTTCAACAAAATGCATGCTCCATTATGATGTGAGTACCTATGTAAACCGTAGGCGTGATCTTCGATGAAATTCCTCTGAGATCACGCAATTGCAGTTATGTGAAATATGGTCGGCTTGAGGTTGGCCTTTGTTACTATTTGCAGAATTTGTCAGATCGTCCGGTGTTTGAAGAAATGCCCACATGGCCGTTTGTGTATGCTAAGTGCCAAGTTGTTGAACTAAATTACCTTTTTTCTCATGCATGCTTGATGAAATATCTGCATTGTCATGCTAACTGCTCGGTGCAGTGCGAATTTCTTTTGATTTGTTCTACCCCTTAGTGTTTGTGTATGTGTATTGTTGTTGTTCACTTCTGTTTTCTTATGATGAATGCACTTATTATAGAATCAATACAGTTTTGCGTTGGTCCTTATTGGTCTGATGATTGGTGAAATGACCTTCTTGATAGGGATCCAGGCTCAATAAATTTTATGAGTCCTGGGAGGACAACCCAGACATTGGCTTCGTTATGATGAAGGTATGGTGCTGCATCATTTATGAGCAATGTTGCTTAACAGATATAAATTGAGGTGTTCATTGCGTGAAGGGCAGCGGCCGAGCATTCAGTGCTGGTGGAGATGTTGTTAATTTGCGCAGACTTATCGGTGAAGGTGAGTGGTTGGATGGTGCATGACATGTAACTCTGACTTCATCATGATCTGTATTGTATTGGTTTTGTTGTACATCGAAGTTCATCCCGTGCATTTTGTTAGTTTGCTGGTATGCTTGCATTTAGAAACCAGTAGGAACTAGTTATGGTAGCATAATTTTAAGCAAATCTTCAATTCTTACGCAACAGCCCTTGACTTATTTCTTGAAGGGATGGTGGGAAGTATATGATTTTTCGCTCCAAACGTAGTGTATGAAGTTCCTTTAATGAGACGAGTCACTGTATACAGCTTCGGTTTAATTCCTTTTCTATTGATCAGGCAAGGTTGAGGAATGTAAGGATTTTTTCAAGACCTTGTACATGTTCATTTATGTTCTAGGAACATACTTGAAACCACATGTAAGTACGTGGACACAAACTATTCTCTTGTTTTCGTTCTGTTAGATTTGAGAAGTGATATCATCATTATTTATTAATATAGGTTGCCGTTCTTGATGGTGTTACAATGGGCGGTGGAGGTGGTGTCTCCATTCCTGGAACATTTCGGATTGCAACTGAAAGAACGGTATGTCAAGATGATTTGTGTCTTTTAAGCTGATAGTCAATATGCAGTAGTATTTCTCTCTAACTGCTTCACATTGCAACTGAAAGAATGGTATGTCAAAATGATTTGCATCTGTTAACCTGATAGTCATTGTGCAGTACTATTTCCATCTATGGAAATGACATGGTGGGTATATCATGTATTTGTTTTTCACCATGATTTTAGGTCTTTGCTACTCCAGAGGTTCATATTGGATTCCATCCTGATGCTGCAGCCTCTTTTTATTTGTCACATCTGACGGGTCATGTTGGTTCGTGTTCTTCTTAGCTCCCTTTTTAGTAATTAAAAATGTTATCACTGGTCGTGATAAATTGTTGCTTGATAGGAACATATAAATTACCTTTTAAGTTTCTGGCTTTTTGCATGGATGCTTGCAGGGGAATACTTGGCCTTGACTGGTGAAAAGCTCAAGGCAGCAGATATGATTGCTCTTGGCCTTGCAACACACTATTCCCACAGTGAGGTAAGATGCTTTTCATCAAACCACATGTTTTGAGTTTCTGGCCTTTCTACTTTGGTACCATCTTTACAAAGTTAACATATTAACCTTGTATGTTCTGGTTTTTTCAACAGGGCCTTGATCTCGTTGATGAGCGTCTTGCGAAATTGGTAACTGATGATCCATCAGTTATTGATTCTTCCCTTGCACAATATGGAGACATAGTTTATCCAGACAAAACAAGCATTGTTCATAGGTAAGCTATAAAATCTCCATATCTCATCTAGTACTTTACCATGTGTCCATATCTAGTCAGTATAGCTGCCAGCAGTACTAAAATATGCGATTGTGACATCGGCCTGTATCTATTTTTCCTTCCAATTTTGGGTTGAAATACGAAAATCATTGCTCTTTGCCCTGGTTGGGAGAATGTTTCTTATTGAATTAGTACAGTGAGCCCATGCTAAGGGTTTGATTAAGATATGCCAAAATCCCTCGCAAATGGGATGGCATCTGCTTTTTTTTTTCCCCTGCAAGCACCTTCAATCTTACCTGATCAAATTATCGATGCTGAATGCTTCCTCTTTCTTGATGTATTCTTTTTGTTATGGTATAAGGGCCTGTTTGCCATTTCCGCGGATAAGATTATTTAAGCTATTTGGCTGCCAGGCTGAATGCTCGTGGACAGAGGTATTTTTGCAATCCAAACAGCAAAACATACCACTAGGTTTTTCCGAAGTTCTTTTGTCCACATAAGATTCAAACTTGGTACACCTCTGAGATGTAGTTTCGAATCATTTTCTTGGTGTACTCTGGAGTCTTGTCCTTCTGTTCCCTACAGAGCCAGGCACCATGTTTAATATTACCTACTAAAAGGAACCAGTAACCGTGCTTGTTCATTCAACTAATATTGTACTGTGGATCAGTTATGATTATTGAAGTGCAGGGAATAAAAGGTGGAAAATTTATGTCTAGACTAGAAACAAGTTGAAAGCTAGAAACAGTGTTTGTTCTTTACTACTACCTCCGGACTCAAAATGATGTCGTCCGGACAACATCCATGAACTAAATTTGCACTAGGTTTTATGTCCGGACGACAAACAAACCAACAAAAAAAAAAAAACCCGGAGGGAGTATAATTTGGTCCAAGCATGGTAGAACTTTGATCTGCAAGTTTGTTCTTCCATCATAACATAGGCCATGAGCCTATTTCATTGATTGGATTTACATATGTTCTTAAGATGGAGCTAATCAGGGGAAATTTTGAGTGCAAATAAAAATTCGGTGCAACCGTGCAAACATCAGACCCTACCCGTTCGATACAAATCGGAAGGCAAGGCTTCCTCCCACCATCCCTCAGCCACAACTTTGCAACAAACCCCTCCAAGTCCAACATACCTCCTGGATTGGCAGCGGCCAGCGGACTCTCCGTCGTCTTCTTCTGTTTTTTTTTTTTTTTTTTTGCGATCGTCGTCTTCTGTTCTTTTTACTCTAGATCTGTCGTTCATGTGATCCACAAATCGAGGTGCCCGCCGTGATGCACTGATTGTAGACTCCGGCCTCGCATGCTAGCATTGTGAGCGCCAGCCGCGCACACAGTTCCCGTTGACGATGAGGCCCGCCATCTGGCTAATTGGCTTGCTACCTTCAGAGCGGCGCAACGGCAAGAAATGTTTTTATACTGTCTTCACTCTAAAGCCACAATCCTTTGCTTCCGGTTGTCTGGGTCAGGGCCGGGGTGCTTCAGTAGTTTATAGAACAGAACATACTATTTTACTAATGCGCAACGTGAGAATCAAGACCATACAGTCAAGTTTCACATTAAAATCTGAAATTGGCTCCAGTCTAGACATTCGTGTAGGATTTGGGAAAAAGGAGGAAAAGGAGGGAGCGCAATACAGGAGCAGCGTATGACGGGGTGAGCTGGATTGATGGCGCTCATCCCAGCTTACAGATTTGGGAGAACGGGGAACAAATCGTCAGATAGAGGAACAAGTCGAGAGAGAGAATCGAACATGAGGGTTTCTTGTGCAATATCATAAATCCGCCTAGGGGCTTCTGCAAACTTGCGCTCGCGCGGTGGTGGAAGAAAACGCTGTCATCAGATCGGGATCGGATGGACCTAACTCTATGTTTGCACCATTGCACCGAATGGTTTGTTTGCACTAAAAATTTCCCCGAGCTAATCAGGATGCTGCATTATCTAAAACAACGATTGTTTCTGTATATTTATGCTAAATTACACCAATATAGATACATGGATCAGTATCGCGATTTGTTCTACTCATTTCCTAAGCTGACATTCCAATTCCTAAGCCAAGATATTATCCTAGCATCTTCAATGTTACTTAGTGTAAAACATGAGGAGATAAACAGTCAAAAGTCCACCACGAGCTATACTAACCAGCAAAAGTGGGAGAACTCAGTGTCTAGTGCCATCGGCAGGAGGCGATTGCCAGCATCACCGCTGCATCGTTGAGCTGAGTCAAAAAATGGAGACACTGTCCCTTGGCAGTGGAGTATGTGGTCAAGAGGCAGCTGGGTTGGGGGTGCTATCGATAAGAGGGAGGTCACCTGGATTAGGTCGTGTAGGATGTCATCCTGATCCGGATACATGAGGTATCTTGGTCTGGGCCACATCACACAAGTGTCCTTGTATCTGAGGTATCCTATTTTAGTTTTTATTTTGTTTCCGATACTTGATATGTATCCAAGCTGTATCTGCACCGTACTTGTACCGGATGCCGTGTCCAAAACCAGTGCGCTAGCTCAGCCACGCACCCGTGTTTCTGGGTATTTCTTCATAGATTCTTATGCTTAGCCTTGATCAATATATGTCTTATTTTCCTTTTTTATGTTACTCTAGGCTGGAGGTCATAGATAAATGCTTCAGCCTTGAAACAGTTGAAGAGATTGTCGATGCCTTGGTGAGTAACAATCCAGCTGCTTGTATTTCATGGTTTTTTCGCTTCTATTGTTGTTTGATTTATTTGGTCATGAACAATCACTAAACATTACTCCCTCTGTCCCAGTTTACTTGCCATCCTGTCTGTGTTTGAGTGTATTCTGGGACAGAGGGAGTATTGATTAATACATGTCATTTGAGTCTTACGTTGTTCATACATTGTTAGTTACTCTGAAACTTACGAAATTTTATTGGGAGCTACGATACGGATCTAAGCAATGGATGAAATTAGGCTTGTCCACATGTTCTCCAATATGGTCTAATGCACCTGTTAACTTCCTTCACTTATTACCACTGTCTTGGTATGGGTTTCATCCCATTTTACTTTACTGCACTAGATGCTGTACGCTAAGTTTATCGAAAATGTTTTGTTCCCTTGGTTCCTTGATCTAAAGCTTTTTAAGCTTGCGTTTAAAACTGAACAAAAGAATTTACCTTTGTAATTAGGAAAGTGAAGCAGCTAAGCTGAATGAAGAATGGTGTACATTGGCACTGAAACGATTGAAAGAGGCGTCTCCGTTAGCTTTGAAGGTCTCACTTCGATCGGTAAGTACAAAGTCGACAGACCTTGGTTTTTTGTCCTTATGTTGTGAACTGAGATTACTTTTGGTCATCCTGTAGATACGTGAAGGTAGATACCAGACACTTGATGAATGCCTTGTCCGTGAATACCGCATGTCTGTCAATGGAATCTCGAAGCAATTTTCTCATGAATTTTGTGAGGTATGTTGTTAGTACTGTTATAGATGGCTTCTTTTTTACAAGTTTACGAATCTAGTGTAGGATGATGTTATAGCTGAGTTCTGTTTAGAAGTATTGCAAACATAAATTTAAGAAAAATAGAGCTGATGATCCTTGTTCTGACCTGAGTTTTAAAAAGATCACTATGCAACTTATGAACCGGAAATTGAAGGATTCACAGCACAGTTAGAACTATAGCTTTAACATAAATAAATCTTCAAAATATATGCAGGGTGTTAGAGCGGGGCTAGTTAAACATATGCAGCTCCTTTAGGATTCGTTACAATCTGTTTTTGTTGCTGTACAGGGTGTTAGAGCGCGGCTAGTCGACAAGGACTTGGCTCCGAAGGTAATGGTATTTTTCGATCTGCTCAATTGATTCCTTATGCTCTATGTAGTCGTAAAATTGTGCTCTTGCAGTGGGATCCTCCTGCCCTCGAGTATGTTTCAAAGGACATGGTGGACGCGTACTTTGCACCTCTTGGCGAGTTTGATCCCGAGTTGAAACTTCCAACGGAATCGCGAGAGGCATTCATATGACTACAGGTCATTCCAAGGACCGGAAATTGATTAAGTTGTTCTATATTTTGTGAACCCACCCAAAACCTGGTTCATGTATTATATGCACGCCTTGGCGTGGTACCAAAGGGAATTTGTAGCCCCCCGCCCCCGCCCCCCCCCCCCCCCCCCCCCCCCCCCCCCCCCCCCCCCCCTCTCAATACAGCCATAAATTAGCTCTGATTTACCAAACAAGTCATGCTCGTAACACCATGTTTTGCCCAGCAGTGATGCAGGTCATACATGCGCTGCGCAGTTAATGATTCTATGCTACGTCGCCGTACTGTATTCTATGCTAAGCGTGGCCCATGGTCTGCTAACGAGAACCATCATGCAGCCCATGATCAGACAACAGGCGCTGTATGAAATCATGTCTTCAAAGGAATTATTCTAAACTTTTGTTCAGGTCACTCATAGCTCGTTGGCACTAATAGGGCCCAAAATACACTTCAGCGCTATTGATCTTTCACAAGATGTAGCCCATTACATCAACTATCATTATTAAATGCGAGCTTCAATATTTCCTAAAATCCGGCTCAACATTTTTTAAAGACTACTTCAATATTTTCCTAAGATGCTGAAACAATATAAGAAAAAACTTGAAATTAATAGTCAAAGTATATACACATGGACTCGCATATGTGCAAGAACAGAGGGGGGGAGAAGAATAGTGTGGGGCCCATGGGAGAGAACCCAAGACCTTCTCTCGATAAGGGCAAACTACCAGCATCAGAGGGACTCGCATATGTGCAAGAACAGAGAGGGGGAGAAGAATAGTGTGGGGCCCATGGGACAATGAGGGAGGAGGTCGGTGTGTGAGATGTACCTCCGGTTTTCCGTAGCCGAGTGTGATGAATCATGGCAATCTGTGGGTACAAATTTTGGCATTTTTAGTACAAAGTAGAACATGACAATTGAAGTAGAAACTGAAAAGGCAATATAAATTGGATTTAATAAGAAGGATGAGAGGGGAGTCTGTGGGGTGGGGACTTGGTTGAGGATTTAGTCAGGTCTTTAGGAAGTCCTCTCTTGTCTCCTCCTATCATCACCTTGCCGCTGGCATCCCGTTCAAGCCGGCGACCCGTGATCGTGGTATTCTTTGTGGAATCGCAAGCACGGTTGCTCCTACCACTTATTGAAGGTTGTTTCTCCACTCCATCTCAGCTATTTGTTTCGTTTCATGATCTACGCGAAATAGGGATTATTTGGATCTGCAGAAGTGTAGGTTGATTTGTGGATTAGAGCTTTAGATCGTTTGTGAGTAGAAGGCTTAAGGAATAGAGTAGCGGTCGGGCTAGGAAAGTAGCTTGGGTCAAGATCTGACATTCACTTGTTTCTTCTTTATTCCACGGGCTCCTCCTTCTTCATCGCAACTCGCGCATGTCCTTTGCCTCGGGGGGCTAGGGCGTCTCCGAAGCTCCGCGCATGCCACCGCCCTTCCTAACCTCATCCCCCACTGCCGCTATCATCCTTGTTCCCACCCCAACTTCTCCCTAGCTGTCACCTCTCTGCTTTCCCACAAACTGCAACCACTTCCGAGATAGCTTTCCTCCCCGCGTCCTCCCTTTGATCCCGGTGGACTCCTTGAGGCCAAGCCCCAAACCCCAAAAAGCCTGAAACCTATCCCGCAATCTTGCGAGAGATGGAGACGGAGGGTCGGAGCTGTGGAGTGAAGGAACCGTCCTCTCCTTTATTATATAGCTTAGCTTGTTGGTGTTAAGATGGCATCATTTTAGATTGAGTGGCACGCAATGTTATGCCAGGAATAAGAGAAGTCCTGATTTGATCAACAGGTTGTCATAGGGGTATCCTCTTCATCCAGGAGACAATAATTATATTGAGATAGCAGAATAAGAGTACATTTAATCAATTTTTTTATTACAAAATTTTTTCGTCATTTTTGTAAGGCGGCTATGTTTCTGTTAGATAGATTTTGTGGGTTTTCTTCTAATAATTTCCAGATTTGAATCCACACTACAACGATTTCCACGAATGCACCTTTTTTTGTGTGCACTAAATCGGTGATGCTGGGGGCTTATTGTCTACGCACTGAGATATCTGGATCTAAACTTGGCCACATCAGCTTGTAAAACAGTCACCACAGCCAACAGCAGGTTGTCTATGAATAGCCCGGGCGGTCACCTCCCCATGCTTCACCCTAAATTCACTAGCGTGTACGGTGTACCTAGTAGGTGCAGAAAACAATGTGCACGCTCACAAGTTCTGTTTACTTTGTCGGTTGGTAATATTCAGGCTTCATGCTGGAATAAAGAAACCATCCTTATTTATAGATTTGCTAAGTTTATCATATATAGATATTTTTATCATTAATATATTATTATATTTCATACATCTGGCCATCTTTAACCTCCTATTCCATGATATAGCCTTTATATGATGTTTTTAATTATGTTCTTTCTCTACAAAAGGCAAATAAATTCTGTAGACATCTCAGTTATAATTAGATAGAATCACACGCTATGGTGAGCCTCTTCGATATTACATCAGCATTTCCATTTTTTCAAAAGTTATGTTTCGATCTGGTTGTTTCTCATGATAGGAAGTTACTATAAGCCTGTGATCTTTAATTCACGCTTGATTTTGAAACACATTCGTTTAGAGGTCGGTTTACACCATTGCAATTGGGTAGCATCACCCTTTGAAATACAATGTGCCAACATGCGGTCAGACACCTGGAACTACAAGCAAAACAGTGTAGCTAGATAACATGCACCGGCCAATTGTACTCATAATTTTATATGCTTTATATCTATAGCAGTAAGATACAAAAAAATGGAACTTATGTTCACCCAAATGTATCTACAAATCTTCATCAATATTACTAAGTGAATATTGGATTTTAGTTTCTGTAGTACTAATCTAAAAGTTAGAATAAAGGAAAAAAACTGATATCGCTCCCCGCCTCCCGCTATTTCTTCTCACTAGCTATTTGTCCTTCTGAATCATTTTTCTTTTCATTGGATCTACCGAATTCCCGTCTACCCTCATTGCAAAATAAATAAATAAATCCGTCTACTTTGTAGAAGAAACTAATCTTGTGTTCTCTACTGCCAGGAAGACCGGAGATGGCAGCCAAGAATTCTGCGGCAGCATCTGATAGCTACGGTGATCAAGAGGCTGGTTTTGCGAAGCTCCAGGGTGAAAATTTTGCCTACTTGATGCAAAAATATTCAATCATTTTGGGACGTTTTACTAAAAAATCCAAAGTTGACCTGGATCTTTCTAATTTTGGTGGACGAGTTATGCATTCGTCTCGCCGAAGTGCACGCATATTCTATGATTTTAAGCACCGCCATTTTGCCCTTGAGGTCCTTGGCAGACACGGATGCACGATACAGGGGGTCACTTACCACCCAGGAAGTGATCCAATTAAACTCGATTCCCAGGATCTCATTGAGATTGCAGGCAAAAGAATCTACTTTCTTTTACCAAAGCGCTCAATCTTTGCTACCTTTGCTTCTCAGCGCACTACTCCATCAGAAGCCCAACCTTCATCCGTTACGGCGCCTGACAACTATGGAGTTAGTGCTGATTCAACTGGAACACCCGACGGACATGGTATGCTAGCGTATCTCTCTAACACACTTAAGCTTGATCCATGTTCCTCATTTTCATGCATTATTTTCTACTAATATAAATTACATGGCGTATCATGTCAAATTATCACTCGTTTCACTTAGACTGATTGTTTGTTTTACCTTTTGGCCACCACTGTTAAGGATGGGTTACTTGGATACAATTCTTAAGTAACTAATTGTTAGAGGACTATAGCTTTGTTTGATTATTCATATGTTTTACTACCTGATGCCGCTCCCATATGTCGTACGTACGTACTTGTAACAACGACAACAGGGCCGGAGAATTGGTGTAATATTTTTTGTTTCAAATACTGTGTACCCATGCTTCTGTGTACTGCGTGCATCGTTCATTCACATACATTTTCTTTCCTTTGGATACACAAAAATAAATTGCTATTGTGTGCATTCTATTATTTCTTTTTTCATTGTATCGCAACAATTTCCAACATGGTAGGGCTTGTGCATGTAAGGCACTTGACATGTGGACCAACTCTTGATTGTCTACAGCTTCTTAAACGTTTTGGTACGACATGGCACTGAGACAAGGTCTGGAAGGAAGGCTCCTCAACTGATACCAAAAGCAGGGCTTGATCATCCTCATCATACTCCGAAAAATGGGAATGTATTTTGGTTGTATCACAACCTCATGCTGTATGTTGCTTTCATGATGTGCTGTAAACTTGTACTCCTTTTGTCTGGTATTTTTTTAAGGATTGATCTTAGTACTTCCAATGTTCCCATCTCACAACTTGTTCCTATGGGAAATGAGATGGATCTGATGAGACAATATAGTCAGCATATTCACTGAGCTTTTATTTTATTCATTGCAAAATTTGTCAATTTGAGATCCTTCTTTTTCAGTCTCTGCTGCTCTATAACCAGAAGGTTTTGAGTATATAGCAAAACAGCGCGTGCAGAGAAGCTGACTAACATTAGGTGAATATGTTCAACAATTCTGATATCAAAGAACGGTAAACACTACTGCAAAATGGCCCTACAGTGGCGTTAGCCATTTTGCTGTAGTGGCAGATTCCCTGTGGCCCGCCTACTAGACAGTATGTGGAAAAGCCACCCCACCACCGGAAACACCTCAGCAATGACAGGCAACCATGACATCAAGCCGTTGCAGCGTCACTGTGCCAGTTGCCGGTGGTGATGACATTAGCAGTGGCGGGCAAGCTGACTCCATATTGCCTGCCATTGGTGAAGCACTCTCCAGTGGCGGGCATGTTAACGTCAGCTGCCTACCACTGTTGTTGATATCACCAGTGGTGGGTAGATGGTGCCATCTTGTCTCCATTGTATGTGGTAACTAGTGGCAGGTGATTTGCCCGCCACTGCTCTCTGTGACACCCCGTATCACTGGAGCCAGCCAGCACACAAATCAGGAACTGAACAGAAATCAAAAGCAAACCAAGTCCCAAAATTCGAATTCAAAATTTAAACAATTGTCAAATATAAGGTTCTGAAAAAACTCAAACTTTTACATAACAACTTGAGCAACAAAAAATACCAGTGGATAGCCCTTCTGAAACAAGAATTGTGGAGAATTTTTTGTGATTTTTGAAATTCATCTGGTTCCCCAATAAAATCCCCAAAGCTTAGAAAGTACTCTACTTTGACCAGCTGCCATTTGAAATCCCTTTGGAGTCCAGATGTGCATGTTGGCCAGTTAGTAGATCTTGTCACAAGCTTTCCAATGGTACCACATTTGATAATTTTGGATCTTGTTTGCTAGGCTAAACTGTGTTCCAAAGTTTGGGGAAAATATCAGTTTGAATAAATCCGAAAATTCGAAAGATGCTGCCGGGCCCGCTCGTCAGCGACCGTTGTCTCACTGCAGCACGCCGAGCGCTTGCGCCACGTTGCCGCCGATGTACGGCGATGCCGCACAGCGCCCTGGCCCGCCTCCGACCTCACCACAACGTCGAAATGCGTCGTCCTCTTCTCCCCGGTCTTTCTCCCTCTCATTTTCCTCGCTGCCGTGCTCCACCAAACCCTAGCCCATCCCCGCCATTGCCACCCTTGAGCTCCGAGCTGCTCGCCAGCGTCAAGCCATCCCGCGTCGAGCAACCTCACGTCGAGCTGCGCGGGAATGGGGTGAAGCCCGTGGAGACGCCCCTTTCTTTCCTCTATGCACAGAGCCGGCGAATCGACGAGTTCTTCCCCATGGCCGGCGGTTGAATCCCTCCAACCTCGTCGTCGATTCATCCCTCTCTGGTGAGCTACGGTCCAATTCCTCGCGTTTGGAGCTGCTAAACTTGGTTTCGCACTTTCTTGACTCCACCTTTCACCTCTTTTCTCAGCCGGGTCACCGCAGCATCGAGTTTCCCCGCCACTGTTGAACCGCCGTGCGCCACCGCTCCGACGGACTCCGCCATCCCGGCCCCCACGACGTCGAGTCGTTGGCCGCCAAGGAACGCGAGGACCCTTTGAAGCTCGTGCGCGCGCTATCTCGCCTCCGCGCCACCTCAGCTCGCCGGAACGCCGTCGCCACCTCGACGCCGTCTGCCTCCTCGCCGCTGAACCACCCCAGGACCTCGCCGTCGACTCCTTGTTCCCCGCCGCGAACCGCGCCATCACGCTGAGCCGCGCGCCCCTCATTTTTCCCTCAATCCCTCCCTCCACTCGCCGGAACGGTCGCCATGCCACCGCCGTGCCATTGCCGGCGTCGTGCGTGCACGCGCCGTGGGCCTAGACCCAGCTCAGCTCAGATCCAGCCAGGCCAGCCCAAAACCCTAGCTGGGCCGAACCCATAATCTTTTTCCAGGACTTTCCGAAATTAGTTTAAATCCTCAAACATTAGGAGAAGCTTGTAAAATGCATAGTAACTTGTATACACCTCGGAAAAATGTTAATCAAATTTTGTTGACTTCCTTGTGTCTTGCTCTGTCCTGGAAAAATGCCATATCACTCTTTTGCCCGTTGTATAATTTCTGAAAAATACATCTGTCCAAATCTTGTTTAATTTCTTATAAATTCTCTGTTGCTTCATAAATCTTGATCTCTTGCAAGCATGTGAAGCATCGGATAACACACATACAGAGCATTTTTCAACTGTCATATGATATCTAATTATTTTCTTATGATTTAAATCGTGTCCTGCATTGTATAAATTATTATAAATAATCTGTATTACAATATATCATCAAACTTCACCATAATTCACTTCCAGTGGTGTCTTTGACCAGAAAAATGTCACTGGACATAAATTAATTTTTGAAATCAATTTATTTATTTAATCAACTCAAATTGATTAAATGGTTAACATAAATGAAAGTCAATGAAGGAAATACTTCAGACGAAAGAAATTAACAAGTTAATCATTTGCACTTACAGTGTAAATGGTTGTCCTATCAGATAATTAAATTTCTTAATTGCATCATGCTACTTGCATCTAACTTGCATTATATCCTTGTCATAATGTGTAGTGACAGAGACGACTCCGGAGCCACTGGACTTCCAGCTGTCGGAGGAGGAGGCACAGGAGGAGCAGCAGCAAGACACTGACCCCGCTGACCCAGCTAGTGTAGCTCCTGAGCCAGGCAAGCACCGGTGCATGCCTTCCTATTTAGGATTTTATTTTCTCACTTGATTGGGGCTAGTCATTGATTGTGCATTAGGTTTATTAGGAGTTGATGTGAAACCTTAGAACTGCATTAGGAATAACCTTCCAGATTTACCTTGTGTCCTATTTTTCTAGATGTGGTTTAGATTACGTTAGAACTTGCTATGCTTAGTGCCTAGCGGACGGTAGAAGACGAGTGGTAGGTCCCACTCGCGAGATAGGTTCACCCTGGATTGTACTAGATGGATTTAGGATTTGTTGAGACCGGACGGGAAATTGTTTGTGTAGGATGGTTGGAGAAGGCTGGGCCTTCACGGTGGTAGCCCCGTCTGTGTCGGTTAAGGACCGTCCGTTTTTGGCCCTGTTGAGCAAGTTCGAACGTACTGATCACATGCTAGTGTTTTTATGGGCATAGTAAATTTAGTAGCTCGAGTTGCCCTGGTGTGCGGTGGAAGCCTGCCCTTTCTATCATGGTATTCGGGAGAGAAAGGATGATTCCCAATCGGGGCGTACGTCTGGGACGGGGACCGTGCGGGAAGGCCTTTCTCGGGAGGGGTTGGATCCGGCCTAGCTTTAGGGGGACCCTTGCAAACGGTTGCCGCATGCGACTTTACGCGTGTGCGTCGTGTGGTCAGGTTTTCTCCTGCAGAATGTACATCGATGCCGCCGCTCTCGGTCAAGAGCAACCTTGCTCAGTGCGTCACATCGTAGTGTGATATGCTTGATGATATGATGATGCTAGTCTATTACTGTTACTTTATTATCTCATTACTATGATTATGCTGTTTATATGATGTATTGTTACTTTATATCTGTTTTAGATATACGTACACTGTTTTACTGGATAAGTACTTAACTTGAAATTAAAACTTGAAAGTAAGGATCAAGTAATTAGTGCGAGTTATGCTATCGAGTCAGCCACACTTTTGTAGCCTTGCATATTAGGAGTCGGTTGTAGTTAGCCATGTTGATAGGTAAGTCTTGCTGAGTATTAGTTGCTCAGGGTTTGGCTTTTTATGTTTTTATTGCAAGTAGCACCTTTATCCCTAACTCTACGGGTGGAGGTGGGCAGTGGGATGGTCAGCTTCCTTTTGGTTGGATAGCCCACTGGGAGACTGAGGAGTGATCTCCTCTCGAGTTCGCATCTTCATGGCTTTAGATGCGAATTCACTTGTATCGTGAGCGCGTGCGCTTGTATCTTTATTTCTTAGACTTGTATCGTTGAACTTCCGCTGTGCTACTCGTTGTTTTAATTGGACTAATGTAATCACTTTAAGACCTAAATTGTGCTTTTTATATGTTGTACTGTTGTGTCTGTTCATCAACACATACCGACTCGATCCTGTGAAAAGCGGAAACGCTTCACTCTCGACCACTCCCAGTGTCGTGAGCGCAGTGACAGACCATTTGCCCGCCACTGAAGGCCCATATTGGTCACATTGCAGGGTCGGGTTTTGTATCAGTGAAAGGCTTTATGATGCTTTGCAGAAGGAGGGGCATGGTTAGCAATTTAATCTGAATCAAAATAATTGGGTTATATAACTTAACTACTGCTTCTTCTTTTTTTAAAGGAACCGGCACGAGATTGTGCCGTTTTCATTAATTAAAGAAGGAATTAACTACTGTTTGTTATGATAAACGAAAATGTGACACATGCCAACAACTTAATTAAATTCAGATGTTGTGCGCTCCATAGAGATGTAATGTTTCCCTTGCCAATGTAAATAAAACATGTTAGTTGGAAACTTGATATAGATTTGTCCTTTGGAAAAGAAAAAAATATGTGTAAACAGTGAAGAAATATAACAGTAAGAAAACAATGGCATGGGAATGAAATTATGTGGTTCACCAACAAGAGCTTTCCCCGCGGCTGTACGGTGCAGCATCATTCGTCTGGGGCCTGCCGCTGCTGGAATGGGAGAAGTTCGTGGGAAGTGTTTGGATCCGGCTGGGAATTGACGGCTGGAGAGGAGGGGACGGCCAGAGGAGTTGGGGAAACACGGAAGAAGAGAGCGGCCGAAACTGTTTGTCATTGTCCGGTTGCAACGAAACGCTTCGGGGACTTACCGGATCAAAATGGATGGACCATATTGCCGGATTGGCTTATCGGATGGCCGTTGTTAACGGGTTGACGTGGATATACCCATAATTCACGACCGCGAACCCATTGGGATATATAGAGATTTGATAATAACACAATGCGGATTCGAAAACTAAGATACGGTTTGAGAGGAAAAAAGGCATTTGAAGTTTCAAATCCAACTTGAATACCTCCTCCCTTGAGATTCCTGCGTGCATGAGAGCCGTTCCTCTCCGCCGTGCACCAATCTCAAAGTGTGCTATCCTTAATCCTAAATTTTTAACGATGGATTTCTGATCATATGAAATAAGTACCACTAGAGAATGAAACTTCCGGAATTGAACGGACATCAACGTACTGCAGGATGGCAACACACGCAAATTGACGCATGGGTGTTCTGAACCTCCTACCTGGATCTGCAAAATTGCAGCTGATGCGCAAAAGTTGCCGGTAACTGCCGTTCGCACATGCTTAATCCAGCAAGCAAACACAAAAGCGTATTTTGTGAACTGGTCAGAACATGAAAGAGAACATCAGTCTGAACTCAGCACGGTTCAACCAATGATAGAGTTCACGGGTCGATGCACGTCCAAAACCCAACGAATTATCAGACCGGGACGATCCCGATGCGCCAGCTCGAACACACATGCGCAGGGCCTAACTCGCGTGGCCGCGGCCGCTATATATACCACTCCACCATGCACACAGTACCCACAGCCAGCAGCACACAAGCACGAGCAGCACTAGCAAACACAGAGGCCACAGTGCTCGATTCGCAATGGCAGCTAAAGCCGCGCTCATCCTGGCCGTGAGCCTGGTCCTCGCCGCCGTGGCGAGCGCCACCTACTACCCGCCGGTGCACGGGCACATGGGTCGTGCCCCCGGGACGCGCTGAAGCTGAATGTGTGCGCCAACGTGCTGGGCCTCGTCAAGGTCGGCCTGCCCCGTTACGAGCCGTGCTGCTCGCTGCTGGACGGGCTCGTGACCTCGACGCCGCTGTCTGCCTCTGCACCGCCATCAAGGCCAACGTGCTCGGCATCAAGCTCAACGTGCCCGTCGACCTCAGCCTCATCCTCAACAACTGTGGCAAGATCTGCCCCAAGGACTTCAAATGCGAGTAGATGGGCTGATGAGCCGTCGTCGCCGGCCGCTGGTTCGTTTCATGTCGCGATCAGACGCGTGTGGTGTTGCTTGCTTGGTCTCGGCTGAACTTTCTGTCGTTTGAGATTGTTTGATTGTTTTACTTCGCTTCGGCATGCATGCATGCATGTTCGTACGATTGTCCATTTGGTTGTCTTGCCTCTGGTGATCAGCTACGTTCTGATCATGGTTTGTATTCTTATCATGGTCCCTCTCTCTACGGTTTCGTGCCATAAATGAAGTTATAATTTCTCTTTGCTATGTAGTTGGGATCTGGGATTCATTTGAATATACTCACTATCCACAAATACAAGAATCTTTCGGGTTTAGTGAAAGTCAAAGATTTCTTAACTTTGACGGGCAATACACAGTAAAGTAAATTATTTCTAATAGAAAGAGTTACATGTTATCATTCTTGGTGTCACAATAAACTTAATAAGATAAATTTTATATCATCGGTCTTCAAAATATTTTTTATCATTGTTAGTTAAAGTTCAAAAAAATCGACTTTAAACAAATTGAGTTTGTGTGCTCTATCACTAGCTACATTGGATCTAAGTCAGAAAATGGGAGGATACTAAAAAAACATGTATATTTGGCGTAGCTACTTTTTCGTAATACCTCCACGTAAGGTATATAAATGAATCGATAATAATTCTTTGGGCACTTCATCATGCATATTCTGGTACATGAAGTAAAGTACCTCGTTAACGGTCACGCCATATTACTAATAAGTGATGTCAGTTAGTAATTTTCTTGAATATAAGCAAGTTTTCTATTAGTAATTTTCTTGAATATAAGCAAGTAAGTTTTTATATTTTGAATTGGTGGGTAAATTGATTGGTGCACAATAACTTGATATATTATCTAAAAAAGCATGGCAGTAACATCGAT